>JARFNW010082897.1:0-13266 GCA_031763155.1 Dirona albolineata
CTCTCTCTCTCTCTCTCTCTCTCTCTCTCTCTCTCTCTCTCTCTCTCTCTCTCTCTCTCTCTCTCTGTCTCCCCCTCCCTCCCTCCTTCCCATACAGTAGAGGAGTAACCTGTCAGACCCATGATACTAACAATAACATAACATAGTGGCAATGGTGCCCAGGTGGCAACTCCCAGTTGTCCTATAACTGAAGAGTAACCACTGGGGTAATAGCAAAGTGTTTATCAGTAAAATGTATGGACCTCATGGTGCATTGTTGCCCAATTTACTGGTAAAGAGGTTGTATACTGGCCCCTACATTGCTTTCTGTGGTATCAAAGAGGCTCGGTAACAACAACTCGATAAACAACAACAGTAGCAATATCTTTCTCTGTCTGTAACTGGGAACTCATTCACACCTGAGTTTAGTGAGGAAAACGAGTGTGTATAAAGTCTTTCCCAAGGACTCAACAACAATCTCGAGCCTGGCAGTCGAACTACTTGGACACAGATGCAACAACACCTAGCCCCTCCCCCCTCAGATCACCCTTCCTTCCCTCCTACCTTCAGTCTTTTGTTCTTGACTAAGCGAGGCATTAGCTTGAGACGTTCTTTGGTCTTCTCCTTCTACCACCTGGAAATGACATTGGGGATTTCATACTGAGTCAAAGCATTCACAAGTGGAAGGTAAATGGAGAGTGTATATTTGACAATCTCAATGCCCATCTCACTTTTCAATTTCAAACAAGTCAAAGGCCTTCCAAATTTTGAGAATCGTTAGTGATATTTCATACAAATTCTACAAATAAAAGCATCATCATATATAATGTCATAACTGATAGAGAAAACAGTATGGAGCATGAAGTGATTTCCTGCAACAACAAAAAATGTCTTGAAATAGCCATATACGGGAGTGAAAAAACAAAACAAACACAAACAAACAAAGGCCATATTTTCTCTTCTAAAGTGTCATCCTAGAGGTTATTACAAACGTGACAGTTTTTTGGGAGTTCTTTTAGCAGCTTTGCAGAATGAGACACATCCATATATATAATATATACACACAAAACAGTGACTGAATAAATACTACTACAATGACGAAATAGACCAACCTACCTCAAAAATCATCTTAATGTCGACAGGCAAGGTTAGACCAACAAATCTATTGCTAGGAGACATGGGTTTGAACATGGCCTTGTTGAGAGTGGTTACAGGGGAGCTCATCCCATCCTGGTCTTGGAGAGAGGCACTACTCACATTGCGTCGCATGCTAAACAAACCAAGAACAAAACATCCATCATTAAAATGGGCATCAAGATGTTAAGCTGTAATATTGATCTTTTGTCCTTTTTTAAAATCTTATATTACTACAAACAATGTTCAAGTTAGAGAGAACAAATTGTCTTTTTAACCTATTTGACAAATATAACATTTAAAATATGACTAAGACATCAAGCAATTTCTTTTAAAAGGAATTCAGTCTGAAATATGACCAAAAAAAACAAAAACAGGGACCCATTGTCTTTGCAACTGCGATGTAAATTTTTTTAAAATAATTATTTTCATAAAAGGAGAACAAATAAAGTTTTAGTTACGACATATGCTATCTCAACTAAGTAATTGGACATCCTTAACTTTTATTGGCCATGCACACGCTACCTCAAGCTGTCTCTCTTCCTTTAGATGCCATTTTATATAAATTCTATATATGATGTTAAAAGGTTTCATGTTTTAAAAAAAACGCAAAATCCCTGCCCTTGAATTCAAACCAGTACTAAACGATCTTAAAAAACGATTGAATACACTGTATTCCAAAGCACTTCCAGTCCTATGTTCTATAGAGCTGGTCCCTACCATACTCTGTTGTGTAAAGAGAAATGGATAAGAAAGGAAACAGTCTTCTTGATATTAACTAACATTTTATTGGGTTTCAAATTGACTGTATTATAATAAAAACGCGTTGGAACAAGAATCAAGGTCAAAGGCAAGAAGCAGGTGATCAACCCACTGGGTGTAGAGGGTAGAACCACAATTTTGCCAGGACAGTGCCCACGATTGACCCACCCTTTTCAATTTTGACACTGCCATGGGTTCTTTAACATGCCAAGTGTAATCACAGGACCTTCTGTCCTTCGTCCCATCCAGAGGCTAGTGCTCTGACTGCCCCACCCATAGAGCCAGGCGATGGTATTTCCAACTCGGCACCATTCGTACATTTCCCATCAGTCAAACAGATCCAACTCAATGCTTGTGGTGTCTGCGGCGGAACACAAACCGCAAGAAGACTGCTATGACATTATTATCCAAACAAATGTGGAGTTTTGTTTCAGTCTCACAAAAAGAACATCCATTACTACCATCAATCGTAAGCATAGTGTCTCCGAAATAAATGAATATGGAGTGGGCACTGATGATAAACAGAATAATAGCAGGAAGGAAAATGTTGCAGTGTCCATGAGAAACGATAAACAAGAAAGAAAAAAAAGATTGTTAAAAAGGTGGGACCCTACTGCCTCCATCCACTCATCAAACAACAAACAACAAAAATATGACAAGATTATCTCACAACAAACAAAAGTAAAAACCAATTCAATAAATCCCAAATTCCCTTACCTTAGCCACACGTTGTTGTCCACACTGATTTCAGACTCCTGGCTGATACTCCGTCGTACCGCTGGTGGCACATCAAGGCAAGAACTGGCATCACTCCCATCGCCCTCTGTGCTATGTGCCCTGCTGCGTTTGATACTCCGAAGGGCTGCGTAGCCCACAGCGTCTCTGTACGATGTGAACGTTGACTGGCTATTAGCTGGCAAGGTTGATGCTTTTTTGGCACTGGGCACTCTTGAAAGGCGGAAGAGACTGCGAGGAATGGCTGAAGGGTGAACGACCTCTCTGGTCTGCTCTGCTCCCGTCAGAAGATTCGAGGAGGAGGAGACAGTCGTCAGAGAGGAGGAGGAAGGGATGGGGGTGAGGATGGATGGCGTTAGGGCAGTCACGACATGAGGTCCTGAATCACACGACCCGACGCCGCTGGTATTAGAGTCGGTCGTGTTGAAGCTGTTACCCCGGCTCTTACTCCGGTTGGAGCTGTCACTGCTGCTGCTGACTTTGTTAAAAATGGATGAATTTCCTATTCTAAAGGATACAACCTCACTACTATCACTTCCCTGAGAAGTCAAAGTGCTAGACGGGGTGGGGATGTCCCCGCTGAGAGAAGCAACCCTGTCTTGCCCTGTCACACTGACTTCGCTCACAGCATTTCTCGTCTCAATGGGATCTTTGGAATGAACACATGATTGGATAGTGGTGGAAACAGAGTCAGGAATATTATGCACATCCGTTTGGGAGGAATTGTCCCCATTGTCCACATCCATATCCACCGGGCTTGGTTTGTTCTCACCGCTGCTACAACTATTCTCTACACTTGGGTTATCACAGTTATTGTCCGATGCTATTGCAGAATCCTCGTCAGAGTTTGTCCTCAATTTCACAACAGGTGAAGCAATGAGTTGGTACGAATTCCGCGAATGCTCCACGTTCGACGATGAATCATTCTCGCCTCCTTTCTCTAGAGATCCAACTTCAATTGTAACATGTTGTTCACTGGTAATATTATCCTGCCCGTGGTCCAAAATGTCAACTTTAGTGAACCTACCTTTAACCTTTCCATCCACTTTTTCAGACTTTGATCTGGTTGGTAAAGATTGGTGTCGTTTAAAGTTTGTGGACTCATTGGGTAAGGTTTTACTTCTCATCACACCAGACATAACTGACTTAGAGGGTGAAAGTAAAGTGGCATCTGAGAGAGGAGAATGTTGTGAAGAGTCTTTCCTGACAGCGTGCATGGAATTGTTTGAGTTGATTTCACTGAAGGGTCTGGATGAATTGTTGAACAAACGGGCTCCAACCTCTTCATGAATCAATGAAAGACCTGTGGCACCTATTGAGAGTCGTGCAGTATCAAAGGGAGCTCTGGACGCATTTTGATCACTCAAGCGTAATGCTTCAGCCATTGGACCATGAAGCCACCCATCTTGGTCAAGCACTGGCCATGGGTCCTGTTAAAATGAAAAAAAAAATATATATATACCCTCATATTACATAAATTCCAATATTCATAACTGCCAAGAGAAGGTGCTTTGAAACAGAGCAGACAATATGGACTAAAAAACAGCAACAACACAAACACAAACACAATCCCAAAAAAAGATTGCAGAGAAGGTAGATTTTCTGTCAATGAAAAATAATGAACTGAGTCAGGCCTGCCTGCCACCCACTTCAAGTCACTGAAATGCAAAAGTCATACTATGTCCATCACTGAAAATCTTACAACACATTCACTGATTTGATACTTCACATATATATACTATTACTATTATCAAAAATCTGCAAAGTGCTGCAGTGATTCACTTGAAATCGTAAGATCATGAAGAAAATTTATACCTAGAAGGAAATAAAATGAAGGCCACTATAATGCAGATGTGAAATTATGTGAAGTCTGCAGATGATGTAAGATTAAGTTGTTTTTTTTAAGACCTTTGTGATAATAAAGATAAAGATGAGTTTTAAGGTCTGTATGAAGTAAAAGTACAGGTTCTCAGACGTAACATCATTAATCTCCCCGTAGGCCTTGTCATTTAAAGTCCTTCTCATATAGGCCTAGATATATATTGTAAGAAAATGAGTCAATAATGGAAAGATAAGAAAAAAAATAGGATACGGACAAAATCTGTACAGCCATCATGTCTCTAGGGTCAAGTAGTGAAAACAGGTTAAATTCGCTTATTTCTATTTATGTCTTTACTTACTATACACCTTTTTATTATCATAATTGAGAACCAACAATAGCATGGTCCAATAGCTTATTTTGAAACCTTAAATCTTGGTAAGAAAATCGGTACGGCCAGCAAGTCAATGGACAAAACACTAACAATGTTCAACCAACACAATAAATCAAACCTTTCTAGTATGACATCTTGACTCCCACCCCAGGTTACTCAACAAATCGGCACCTTTCCTGGTACTGGATATCAAACACAATACAAAGAAGGCAGTTCTGAAAGGAAAAAGAAAACAATGAAATCATATCAATGAAAGATTTGAGACCTTAAAAAAAGTCAGTATATTTACTCGTGAGCAGGAACAGAAAATCTTCTATTTGGTTTATTTTAAATTCTTTTCATAAAATAAAATGCAAGTTTGATGGAAAACTAAATTACAAAAAACTGCAAAATGAATCATCTTTATAACCTAAAACAACATATTATATATTCATACGAAAACAAAATGAAAATAGCTAATGTAGGTATCACAGGGTAAAATGTTGAGTTGGGTAAGGTCCCCTACCCTCTAATAGAGAAGACGCTGCATTCCTCTGCAAGTCGTATCAATTCAGGAATCATGTTTTCTGCCTCCAGCCAAGCCAGCCCTCCAACAGACATGCCAACGTGACCCTGAGGGAGGAAATAAAGAAAGAAAAAGGAGCGTGAGAAAAAGCCCAAAACCATCAACATCTAATAACTCAAAGAACCCTGGGATTAACACCATTATATTAATATCATACCTGAAAAAAACGGCAACATCACATTAGGTCCAGGCAGGTGTTCATGCCACTGGGCGTCAGAGTGCCAAGTTGGGCAATTAGTTGCACCCCTCTGAATTCTCCCTGATCCTTGCCTAAATAGGTTAAATTCGCTTATGTATATTCATGTCTTTACATACTATACACCTTTTTATTATCATAATTGAGAACCAACAATAGCATGGTCCAATAGCTTATTTTGAAACCTTAAATCTTGGTAAGACTGTGTCATTTCCTTTGTGGATTGATAAAGTCTATCTTGTCGCAATTGAAAATCATTTGGCAGTTATTTGTCTCACTAAGTGACCAGCAACACTCTTGTAGCTTACCACAGCCCAGAGAGCAGTCTTGAGGGTCTGGATATCTGTGTGGGTGAGAAGTATTTGATTCTGGATGATGGTGAAATACTCCTGTATGCATTTCTGGAAGATAAAAAGTTGAAAATTAAGACAGATGAAAGTAAAGAAGAAATAAAAATCAATTTAAAAACTTATGGATGGAGAAAATAGACATTTATTAGATTAACACGGCAGCCTTTTGTCAAGATCAATAATCATTTCTTTGTATCATTTCAGGCACACCAAACTGATGTGCTGTAATTCATAGTCATAAAAGTAAAGTCCTTTTGAGCCTTGAGGCCCATAGACCAGAGGCGTATCCCGGTTTCTGTAGTGTGAAGCGGGCTGAGTGATTCGTACCCACAGCCTTCGCCAAGAGAGTCCTAACCACAAGGCCTCCTCACCTCCTTTCACAGAGTAAAGAATAAATATTAAATCTTGACCAGCAACAACAAAATAACCAAGTCATAATCACCTCTTTGTAAAGCAGATCTAAGCCTTCATCGTGCATGGTCAACTGTCCATACAGGTGGGCTGGTAGAAATACTTCCTTCTTCGGACCCCTGACAGAAGAAGACATTTTCAGTTGAAATCTTATTGACATGACAGTTTTACAATATTATTGAGTAGCACAAAATTCCATCTAAGGTGAGGATGAAATTATTAGGAACTTCTTTTTTTCTTCTTCAAAATACTGATTACCCTGACATGAATGCAACAAGCCTAAAATGATCCACACTTACTTAAGAATAGATCTCCGAGGACAGGAGCCACAGAAGGTTTTCTCATACGTTGTCAAAGCCTCGTTCAACATCTCCTCCACAATCTCTACGTACTGTCCATTGAAATGCTGGAAGGCAAATGGACATTAATAGCAATGACTTATAATTTTAAGGAATGGGCTTAAAACTTACACTCACAGCACGAACAAAGTGAAGGCTCACTAATAAAATGCGTTCGTATAACTTAGTCCTTAAATACAGAGAAAATTAAGATTTAAGGTGATGTCTTAATTACAGAGAAATTGAAGATTTGAGATGACATCTTAAATACAGAGAAAATGAAGATTTATGATGACATCTTAAATACAGAGAAAATGAAGATTTATGGTGACATGTTAAATACAGAGAAAATGAAAATTTAAGGTAATTCATCAAACTAAACCATTTAAACACATGATGCCTCTACACTGTCTTCAATAGAGAGTAGGTTGAAATCAGTACTCACTTTGTGCCATTTGTCGAGCTCGCTGGATATAAAATTTGAGTCATTGAGAGCCCTGAATCCACGCACCGATGAGACGAAACGAGATAACAGCATGACACCTTTGTCACCCAAATGGAGCAGTGATGGTCGTAGTTTGATTGTGGACTGAATGTTGTCCTGGTGATGATAATAATAATAATAATAATAATAATAATAATAATAATAATAATAATAATAATATCAATAATAATAATAATAATAATAATCAATGATGATGATAATAATAATAAAAATAATAATAATACCAATAATAATAATAATAATTTATTTTTTAAAAATAATAATAATAATGAATGATGATAATAATAATGAATGATGATGATGATAATAATAATAATAATAATAATAATAATAATAATATTAATAATAATAATAATAATAAAAACAATGATTATAAGATATATTTCATTTATACAGTATCTTTCATCAAGAACTCAAAGTGCTTTACATAAAAAGTTAAAATACATCAAACCTCTCATGCTCGACACTCATTGCATGATATAATCATAACATCACAGTGAGACATACCATTTTAAATGAATAGGATAACAAGACAAACACAATTTAAGAAAAAAGTCATGATCTACGTACATTAAAATAAAAATTTATTAAATCAGTTGGCACAATACAACGATCATTGTCTTAATATTAAAATATCTGAACACAAATAGATGAACCTGAATCTCAGATTTGTGTAAAAATAATAATCTAATTGTAATGCCTCTATCTTGTCCTCAAGGTCTGTGCCTTACGAGTACATAAGTAAACAAACAGCTTGTCCTTAAAACACACCAAAGTGGTTGAGGTGGATAATAAATCCTGAAACCAAAGAATCGTCATTTCATTACTAAACTAGCTCACACATCTTTTGACAGAAAAACAAGGGAAAGAAATTTGACCCACCTCTTGGTCACAGGCCTCATCCAGTATGTTAATAGCAGACATGGCCACCCCTTTCTCCTGGTCGTAGAGCTGAGTCACCAGCAACTCAATACCCCAGGAACTAAACCCAGTTGTTCCACAACGCATCAAAACTCGAAGCAGCTTGGTGGCGTACAAACGGCAAATCTGAGGGCAGACAAAGTGGTATACATGTAAAATCTGCTTTCGGTTCATGTGATCTAACAACTTTAGGATATATGAATCATTTTGTAAATGTGAATGAAAAATATATGTGGCTCATTGCTATCAAATTATCTATAATGTATAATAATACACAATGTACTATCAATGCGCAGCCGCAGTGCCTCTTCATTATTCTCCACAACCACGATTTAATAAGTGTCTGATTGATTACTATTTTCCCATTCCTAATAAACAAACTGTCCGTTTTACAAAAAAACAAAAAAATAAATAAAGTATTGAGAGCAACATAACATAGTAAGTGAATTTTCTGGTCTTAATTGTGTCATGTTAAGAGAATGTTTGACAATTGCCATCTCATCACTGAAGCTTATTTAAAAGAAGACTATATTAATTTTTCTAATTTTTCAGGAGAGCCAAAAAAAAATCTGTTTTTTTCCTCTCATGCACTAACCATTTTAGATATTTTATTCTGGCGTTTACAACGTTATATACCAAGGTATCGGCAGCAGACGATGCACCATATTTTTAACTACAAGGCAGTACTCATAGCTCAATTTTTCAGTACTTGTCTGCCACATTCTTGCATCCCCAAATGTTACAAACAGTGCAAATCTTAGCTATACATTTGGGTTGGGTGGGGGAAGGCATAGAAGTCAACTGCAGACTTGCCAGTGAAGGGTGTCATAAACAGCGTTCAGTCACTTGGGACTCTCATTGTAAACAATACAAAAAGAATGAGGGTAACTGACTCTTGAATGAGATATTACAATATGAAAGTTGCGAAGAGCAGACCTCCACAAAATATGAACCCTCCCATGATTTCCCCTTCAAGAGCTATCCATGGTCAGTCATACCAGATTGGAGGAAGTCATAGTCATAGAAGCTGGACCCAACAGTCATGAGGTAATAGTCAAAAATGCCATAAAACAAACAATGATATGAAAGAAAACAGAACAAAAATAAATGAATCTTTAAGAATTAAAACCGCTGAAAATGAATAGAAAACAAAACTTCAAACAGCATATTGACAAAAAGAAAATTTCTGACATACCCTGGATAATCATGTATTTCTAAATCCATCGAGGTGAAAATAAAAATACATAACAAATACAATAATTCGAAATAGAATCAAACATCAATGAATATGAATCCACCGCTCAAAAGATGCACCAAAATAAAGTGACAGACAGTATAACACAATTATTTTTTACGTTTAAATTCCGACCTCTGCACAGAAAGTATAAATTCTAAAGACGCACTGACTCTTCACAGCAAAGGCCTCTTGGAGGGCAAGCTGGTAAATTGACATTTTTAAATTGAGATAAACAAAAATTACCAGTATCAAGAATTGAAAACCTACGATATTATGATGAGAAGTAAATATGAAGGCATCCGTTAAAATAAATACACTATCGATTTTAAGCGTTGATATTGTCTCTTGGAATTAAAGAATGCACATTTTTAAACACGAGATCTGCATTTGCAACGCAAAAAAAACAACAAATCAAATAAAGTGACAATTGTTCGCATCGCAACCTAACTATCCAAATCTGAGAAAATCTTATTTCCCACTGTGAATTCAGACTATCGTACTCAAAACAAAAAATCATACTAAATATGATTTAATCGGACCGTTTGGCAACTACAGACATTCATAAATAAAATGGTCACGCTGTGTTGGAAAATAGCAAGGATGAGGAAATAGGAGACCCTCCACCAACCCTCTACCGCTTTCCATGGCAATTTATGGTGGCATAGTGGTTCGAGAGGTCAGGGGTTCATATCCCGGTGGAAGAACTGGATTTATTTCTCAAAACCGTGATCCTGCTTTTCAGCGCTGCACTGTGGCTTATGCCTGGGTTATTTAGGTCTACCCTTGAAATAGACCCTAAAGACAAATTTCCTAATGGGATGAATTAAGGGAATTGTTTTTCATTTTATCAGTTTAACATCTATTTCAATAAAAAGCATTCACTGAAACACTCCACTGATTGAAGTGCTCAGTAATCTTTTAAAAATCCCCCATGCAAAAAGCCCCACCACTCTTAAATTAATATTCACTCATCCATATCATTCTGGAAAAGCATCAGGTATGGTCCTTCAGGAAATACTTACATCAGCAGTGCTGGTGAGAGCCTTGGAGAGGATGGCTCTGGTTGACCCATCAATGGAGAAGTTGAGAGAGGACAAAGCTAGCTTGATATGCATCACATTTGTGGCAGGAGTCATCATCTCCAACAAACTGAAATTAAATTATGTATAAGAAGGTGAAAACATTATATTATCTGGAATGTGTGCCTATTAAAACAAGGTTAAAATGGTTCAACAACAAAAATCAACATTCTTTACCTCAGTCTATTTTATGAGAGCATTTGTCTTTTTGACTGATGAGACTAAGAAATGATATAATATTATATTTTTCATACAATATGAAATATGTCATCAAAAGTTTTTCTTTAAAAAAAAATAATTACACATTCTATGCTCTATCGTTCAGTCTCTGGCCATCAACTGATTGGAAACACTCTTTGCTCACACTCCATTAACAAATCTGTGACAAACTTGTCACAAGTGACCATATACATGAAAAATACATGAAAAGTAGTAATACATGACAAACAGTTCAAATTATTGCTGCTGTGTTTACTGTACGCATTTCTGGTTTTTTGGGGGGTTTTTTGGGGGTTTTTTTGTTTTTTTGTTTTTTTTGTTTTTTGCTTTTTCCTTCAGCATGTATTCACCCTGTCTGTGTGTGTGTATGAATTGGTACATGTGTGCGTCTTGTGTGCGTGTCTGAGTGTATTCATGAATTTATGCAAACTTGATTTGTTTGACTGCAATGTAAACCAAAATGAATTTACTTATGGACAATAAAGATATATTATTATTATTATTATTATTATTATTATATAACTTCCACTCACATTTGTATGACTCCTGTCTTTTCCAAATACACACATCCTTTCTTTGTGGCCGAGAACCGGCCGATGAACAGGAAGTAAAACCTACAAAGCTTTTCATACAGTCTTTTGGCACCAAACATAGCATTTTCATCTACAGGCACATTCAATTTGGTAATCTGAGAGAGAAATAGGCAATTGAAAAAAAATTACAAAGATGTTAATGTCTGTAATATATATAACAAATGTTCATTAATGAAGTTCATAGTTTGATAGGCTGACTCTTATTGCAATTGTACCATTCATTGCAGGTACAAGTCTCAAGGCTTTAATCCCTCTGAGCAACAAGTCATTTCTAAAAATCTTTTGATCCACTGTCTACTCTCAGGCATTGCATTGCTGCCTTATTGGTTTCAATTCTTCATTACTATTATTATTTATATTATCCTTAACATTACCAAAACTAGCACTGCAATGCATTTCTTCACATTATTTTTTTAGATTTCAGACTTGAATCTTATGTTGGTGAACAATATGAAAAAATAAAAACGTTTAACTGAGAGTAAACAACACTATATTTTAAAATCTAATTTTACCTCTTTCAAATTCTCCATTATATCGTTCAGCCATTCATTAATCATTTTATCTGCTTCCTCCTGCAAAAGGTAAAAAGATGAGAGGCGTCAGAAGTTTCCAATAAATGGACAAAAATATGATGCAACAGTTGTCAATGTGAGCACATAATCATTTTGAATATTCAGTTGTGTTGTTGTAAGACAGACAAGCTGCTTCAAAATAATATGTGAAAATATGTTATCATAATGATGATGATAATGGTGATATGATGATAATGATTTCATAACTATGTTTCCACCAGCCACCATGACATGACTGTGACCAAGCGTTACCTGATTGCAAGACAAGAGGAAATCAATGAGGTAGCATCCAACAATACACATATGTCTGGCATTTGGCTCAGCCAGATCCAAGTTGGAGAAGAGGTCATTATCAGGTTTAAAGAAGGAAACTAGGCACCGGATGTATCTGTAAAAATAATGAAAAAAGACAATTGTCATGACTCAGTGCATTTTTGTTTTCAAAGTATAGATTATCAGATTAAGATTAATCCCACGTTCACAAGCTTGATGTTGACCATTGAAAAATGAAAAATGTTCCGTAAAAAAACAAACATATACAGTAATAGCAGATGAGCTGCACAAGCCTATAATTATAAATTAAAAAATATTAATAATTTGAACTCTACTCCCAACTGCCATAGGGTGGACAATGCTATTGCTTGGCGATAAGAAAATAGATTCTCAATGCTTTATCCCACCTTGTAAGTGTCACAATGGGCTTTCAAATAAAAACTTTCTGTTTTAAAGCTTATCCTTTAAAGTGCCTCAGTACTTACTTCAGAAAATTTTGATCTTCAAGTTTCTTCAGTTTTTCATCAGGCCACTGAAAAAGAATATATTTCAATAATTAAGTTCAAGAAAACAACAAAAATTATAGAAAAATAACAATCCAATGATCAAATTAGTAAGACACGTTTAATAAAACATCTGGTCCGTTAATCAACGTGCTGTGGTCAAGACGTCATGACATTGCACCTAATCCACGCAACTGGAGTGGGTTTGACTCTCTGACTTTCAGCATTCATTGTTATTCCTTGGGTAAGATGTTTTACCCTGATAACCTCGCTTGACCCAGGTGTAGAAATAGGTAACAGCTCACAGTTTGGGAAGCAATCTGCAACAGTGTCCTATCCAGAGGATGACAAACCATAGCTTTGCCCGTTTCAAGCCACTCAAACCAGTAAGCACTGTCTCTATGGGGTTAAGGGCTCTGTATGATATATCTTAATCAAAATGGATAAAAAATCCAGCTACTAAGACCTTTTGTTGGTTGTGAAAAAATTCAAATATGACTGGGTCCTGACAATGAAAATGACCAACAGGAAATGAGAGAGAATGGAAAGAAAAAAACATTGGGAGTTCAGATATCCATTTTCAGTTAGTTTTCATTTCAATGCTAAACATGAGAGAGAGAGAGAGAGAGAGAGAGAGAGAGAGAGAGAGAGAGAGAGAGAGAGAGAGAGAGAGAGAGAGAG
>JARFNW010083008.1:0-13265 GCA_031763155.1 Dirona albolineata
CTCCTTCCCTTTCCATTTACTGATGTTGCCAATCACGTTATTTTTATCTTGCATTTTCATCGCGAATTAAAGGTCTTCAATTTTTCATATTAGGTCTTCAAAAAGTCTTCAATTTTGATCCTGGAAAGGTGTATTAACCCTGAATTATTATGGAGAAAGTAATTTTAAGTGCATTACCATATTTTTTTTTCAGCTTCAAGAAGATCAACTCGATCTGCCCAGTCAACACCTTCCCAAACCAGTCAGGCAACGCGTGAGTGCTTTTACATTTTTATTAATGCTGGCTGTTATGAAGAAAGGTTTAATTATTGACTAAAGTCCATTCAGTTGCCACGCTACATTGAAGAGGGGGGGGGGTGTGGTGGATAGTCCTACTATCTTTTATTCTTAAGGCTTTTTTTATGGTATTATTTAATTATTAGTAGTGTACAACTTGCATGTATTAATAATATAATAGAGGTTTTAACATCAGAATACTGTTTTAAAAAAAAAACCATTCGTGGTAGTAGTAGTAGTAAATAATGTAGTTTAATACATACATACAACCTAATACTAATGGATCAAATGTGCAGACTAGTGATCCAAAGACCACTGTGCCTGGCTGAACATAAGACTTGATGAAACATTTATGGGCCAGTCAGTAAGTTCAGATTAAGACGATGCATGCAAGTATCTAACAAGTTGGAGCACTGAGACTGTCAAAATGTCCTTACTGGTCAAGAGCCAAAAGGCCTACTTTTCATTGTTGCTCAGGCAGACCAATAAATTAATTCTCTGCCTATACTGTCCTCTGCTATGAAATATTTAATGCAGAAATATTGCCACGTTGCTGTTGTAGTATAAAAAAAACCGTTCACTGATCTTTCTTAGCGACAAGAAAAGGAAAGAAATCTCCAGCAAAAGAAAATGAAAAGTCAAGCGAGTTGTCTTCTCCTCCATCTCGGCGCAAACGCAAGGAAGCTTCATCTCCGATGGACTTAGGGCCGCTTGATTCGTCACCCCTTGGAGTAATCCCAGCGACAGGGGCAGATGACTCCCTCTTGACAAGTCCTAGGGGAAGTAAGTTGTATATATAGAAGGCTTTGGGGTTTAAAAGAATATGTTATATTGTCTCTGAGTCTTTAAATTTGGTATTATATATAAATAATGACAGGATTCTCACAGCACTGGGTCACAATTTTAAGCTTTGAATGTTTTTTTAAGATTCAAATGATTTTTAGGGTTCCATGATGACGTTTCTTTAACGTACAGAAGATGCTTTCTCATGTTTGTGAAATCATAGTTTAAAAACATTGAAACAAACTAATTTTGTTAATATATCAATTAATTTTATAGCTCCTGGTATGGACATAGACCTGAGCTCTCCCATGGTGTATGGGACACCGAGTTCCCACGGAGGATCAGGAGCAACTCCAATCAGGCATCGTCCTGACGTCCGAAGTGACAGGAGACTAAGGCAGGTCGCCATTGGAGGATCTGACCCTCCATCTGTAAGTATGAGCATGAAGAAAGTTACATTGATTTCTCAATGCCTAGTCTACCTGAAGCAATCGTGTACCCTCTCTATATATTCTGGTTGTGTGCTTTTTCATGTCCCAAAGTTATATAATTCCTAGTAGAATTCACTGCAATTATTTGTCATTTGTTTTCTTGTGAACTTGTACAACTTAAAAAAATATTTGCTCATTTAGGATTTCATAGTGACAATGAGATATTCAAGAATTTTGTGAAGTTTTTTTTAATTTGTCTAACTTGCCTGAATTCAAGCAATAACTGGTATTGAATTAAAAAACAAGAATACAGGCATCACCTATATTGAAGAGACACGAATTGGAGATGCATATATTTCTAAGGGGGTCTTGTTATTTAGTGAAAAAAATGCAGAAAAGCGTGACTACATTTCAAACTACGAAATTTAAGTGTAAGTTGTAAGACCTTGTTTTTAAAGCCACACTTTTTCCTTTTTAATTTCCAGGAAACAGGAGATGTGAGTGAAGCTGTCAGTGAAGCCAATCCAGCTGGACCCCAGTTGGTGATTTGGGGGACGGACGTGGTGGTCAGCCATTGCAAGGAGAAATTCCGAAGTTTTGTATCCCGCTATGTGGACAGGGATTTGGCCAATGATGAAAGGTCTGAGGGGATGGACATTGAGCTGCCATATTATTTGCAACGTCTTGATGAGGTGAGTCACCATTTTGAAAGGAATGTTCTATGACTATGGTTAACTATATTTTATAAATACATTTAAGGAAATTAAATGTTTTCGTACAGTTTTTATTTATATTTTAAGCATTTAATTTTCGGTTTCAAATTTTTTGTAAGTTTGTTCATTTTTGTGAGATCCTATGGTTTCCCAAGAATTTAATGGTTGGCTGATTAATTGATCATTCTCTCATGATTGTCTCTTCAGATCAACTTAATCGGAGAACCATTTCTGAATGTAAACTGCAAACACTTGCAAGAGTTTGACGCTGACCTGTACCGCCAGTTGGTGAATTACCCCCAGGAAGTAATCCCCACCTTTGACATGGCCGTCAATGAAATGTTCTTTGAGAGGTTTACAGATGCAACCCTTGAACATCAAATCCAGGTGCGACCTTACAACGCTGATCGCACCAAAGACATGAGGTCACTCAATCCTGAAGGTAAACATTTGTCATCTTTAACTCAGTCCTAGCTGACTGAAGTCTGGAATTCTGAGGTGTGAAGAGATGTTTTGGAATCCAGAGTTTTAGCCTTTTTTTTTTCTTCTCAGGACTGGACAGAAAAATGCCATTGTTACTATCACGAAAACCACTACTACCATCAACATTACCTTAACAGTAACAACACGACCTTAACAATAACCACCAACAGCACTACAACCATGACCCCCATTAACTACCACAACCATCATCAATATCACATCATCACTGCCACCTCTACCACTACCATAGGATAGTGTACAAATAGTAGTCAGTGACTTTCAATGTAAATATTTGTTTTGATAGGATGCAAAGTTTTCGCAAAATTTTCTCCATTACTTTTTTTCATTATCACTGATGGAAGAGAAATAGAGAAATGAAACACTTAAATTCAATGCAAATAGCGCTTCGATTCATCAATATGAATACATAATTTTTAAGAAGTGTAGTGAATAAAAAATGTATTGTTTTATTAACTTGTCTCCACACAGATATTGATCAGCTCATCACCATCAACGGAATGGTTATCAGGTCATCTTCACTCATCCCAGAAATGAGGGAAGCATTTTTCCAATGCCACGTCTGTCAAAATTCAGCCACCGTGGAGATCGACAGAGGCCGTATTGCTGAGCCTACTCTGTGCACCCATTGCAACACCAAGTTTTCGTACCATATGGTCCACAACAGGTCTCAGTTCTCTGACAAGCAGATGGTCAAGCTGCAAGAATCACCAGGTTTGTTTGTGTTCTATTTTTTTAAAATATATGAAGGCTGGACCAGTGTGGATAGGAACTGAATTGATAATTGTTCACTTGAAAATTTTGTCTAGAGGCTATTTTATTTTGTGTCTGAATTTCAGGAAAAGCCTCATTAAAAGAAGACTGAATAACAACGAACTGCGTTAGCACAGTTTATTTCCTGGCATCAGTCAGAAATGACTCGATCCTTCTGAAACATTTAGAATGTCTGTTTTCGTGTCATGTGTCCATGTTTGGGCTGTGGATATTTGTGTGTACTGAGACCAAAATGTCAGTTTACAGGCTCTGAGAAACCAGTGTCTTTCTGTGTGTCTCCTTGCCTTACACGCCTGTCTGTAGCCCCACACCAAAAACCAGGGCCGTAGTGCTGACCAAGGTGTTCTATGTCCTTTGTCAGTCTCCAGCTTCTGGGACATTCTTATTTTATTGTATTTTCACTTAAAAAATCTGATCAATTTAATTTGAAAGACCTATTAAAGTAGTCCTGAACTTTTCATTGTAACATTGTAACAGTTGTATATATAAACATTTTTGATTTCTGAAGTACAGATTTTGATATAAAGTACATGTATGTTTGCATATTACAAAATCTATTACGTGTTTAATGATAAAATGTATTCTTTGTATGTATGTACGTTATCGAATCATTTGACTATTTTACCAGAGGACATGCCCCAGGGCCAAACCCCCCACACCATCATCGTTTACGCACACAATGACCTTGTGGACCGTGTCCAGCCTGGGGATCGAATCACTGTGACTGGAATCTACCGCGCACAGCCCCTGCGTGTCAACCCACGACAAAGGAATGTGAAGTCTGTCTACAAAACGCACATTGATGTGGTACACTACAGAAAATTGGATGCTAAACGTCTAGCGGAAGAGGTTGATGAAGGGTGAGCAGTGGGAAAATTCAAAATAGTCACTTCACTTTGTTATCAGTGGGCACGGATGAAAGCAATTTTACGAAATTAATGATTTTTTACTATTTGTTAATATTCTCTAGATTTTGGAAGGTTTTATTTTTTACATCATAAAATAGTCGCAACAGGTAGTGACTTCTTGGTTTTTACACCAGGAACATTTCTTCCCTCCCCCCCCCCCCCCTTTTTACATAAATAGTCGAATGGCTTATACAATTAAATAAATTTATCTTTATGCCACCAGAAAACCTGTGTACATGAGTGAAGAGAGGATTGAAATGGTGAAAAATTTGTCAAAGAAATCTGACATCTATGAGAGACTTGCGAGAGCAATTGGTAAGTTCTTGGTAATTCTATTTTACGTTTTCATGTTTCTTTCTTCCCATGTTTTTTTTTTTTTGTTTAAAATATGTATTCTATTTTTCAAAGAAATGTTTTTGATAAAGACTTTTAATCACAATATATATCACGTTTTAAAGTAATGGTCATGAATAAAGCCAAAGTTTTGCACTTTATAAATCATACATACTTTTTTCAAACTATCTATTTTTTTATTTTTTTTTGAGATTTTCGATAATTAGAGGTCTTCCATTTTTATTAATTTACTATTTGTTCACATCTTCAGCCCCAAGCATTTACGAGAATGAAGACATAAAGAAAGGAATTCTACTTCAGTTATTTGGAGGGAACCGAAAAGATTTTTCTAATACTGGCAGAGGAAAATTTAGGTAAATATTTGAATTTTCAGTGTATTCTTGTCTTATATTTACATGAACAGACAGCTAACCTACAACTGTTGTATGTCTGGAAGTTTTGAATTGCTGAAGGATAATCGATTGGTAGGTTTTGTCACTTGATTACTCAAAATTGATAAATCTTAAACGTGACCATGGTTTTCCCACTTCAATATAACGTTTAGAACTTTGGCTGATGGGAATATACAAATGGTGCCAATTTTGAAACTGCGTCACCTGGCTCTAGGGGTTTAAGTCAGAACATTAGCCTTCTTGCATGGGGTGGAAAACAGGTCCTGTGGCTGGCTACTCTACACTGGGCATGCAACCCACAGCAGTTGAAAAAAATCATAAAGAGTAAGGTCCTGGCAAAATTAAAATTATGCCCACGAGACAGTATGTTGATCGCTTGCGCTTGCCTTTTATTCTTGATGCAAAGCACTTCCAGTTTTTATAGAGCTGGTCCCAACTCTGCCCTACAGTATGAAATAAGGGAATGGATAAAAAGTGCAGTAGTTTTCGTTCAGTGCGTACATATCTGATTATCTTTCATTCATCCCTTTACAGGTCGGAGATGAATATTCTGCTCTGCGGGGATCCAGGTACCAGCAAGTCACAGCTCCTCCAGTATGTCCATCAGCTGGTACCCAGGGGTCAGTACACATCAGGGAAGGGCTCAAGCGCTGTGGGTCTGACTGCCTACGTCACCAAGGATCCAGAAACCAGGCAGTTGGTTTTACAAACGTAGGTGGAACCAAGCTTTTATAATGGCAATCCATTCATGATTACAATAGTTTTGATTTCTGAAGTTTAACCGAAAGAATTAAATAGTGATTGAAAATTCAGGTTGTTTTTGTTTGTGTACTAATGCTAATACTAAGACAATCCTCCCCCCTTTCTTCTGACAGTGGCGCTTTGGTACTGAGTGACAATGGAGTTTGCTGCATTGATGAATTTGACAAGATGTCCGATAGTGCACGGTCTGTTTTACATGAAGTCATGGTAGGTTGGACTGTCTGGATTATGTTTTGGATAGAATGGTAGTGTGAGAATGTTTCAGTGCCACTGAGAGACAGTAAACAAGGAAGAAAAAAATGTTATCATCAAAAGGGGGGTCGAACCAATGCCTGCTTTGCCAACAATCATCACTGAGCTATGCTGCCACCCAAAAAAATGTTTTTTCATATATTTTGGAAAGCCAATTCCAGGACTAATGTTTTTGGGTTTTTTTATTACTCATTTTGATATTTGATTTTGTCAGGTTGACCGGTTTTCATGTACAATCTAAAAATGTATAATTTTTTAAATTCCCTTTTATTTGACAATTGTTGTGTTGCATCTGTTAAAAAATTTACTGGTTTATAGACTTTTAGTGTCCAATGACATACTTGATTGTAATGACTGAAATTAAAATCCTGTTTCCCATCTATCCTCTTCAGGAGCAGCAGACTCTCTCCATTGCCAAGGCTGGCATCATTTGCTCCCTCAATGCCCGAACATCCATTCTGGCAGCGGCCAATCCTGTGGAATCTCAATGGAATAAATTACGAACCATCACTGAAAACATTCAATTACCTCACACTTTGCTTTCCAGGTAGATTTGGTTGATTTTAACTTATTTTGAGAAACATCAATTTATGTTTACTTGAGTATTGGTATAAGTATTATTAGCTGTTTGTCTAGAATAGCTTGAAAAGAATAATTGACTAATTGTGATTTTCATGCTGCTTCAAACCCTATTTTCATCACCTGTTCATTGTAGAGAACAGACAATGATCAGCCCACTGTCAAAACTTGATAGGAGACAGTTCCTTTCAAACCCTTTCACTATTCCTGTTTTAAGATGTGATGACTTGAGATATATTAATTTTTTTGAGGGGTCAAATTTTGAATTCCCACATGTAATATTTTAACACAGTGGGCTGATCCCCTGCTTGCCTTAAAAATTTTGATTCATAAATTTTCCAGCTCTAAATCAGACCATGTGTACTGGATACATTTTACCTGGGTCTTCGCATCAATGCCTTCTGCCTTGTACCAGACACAGAACTGGTCCCTACACTGTTTCATCACGGTTCTAAAGGGAACTGATAACAAACAATATGTAATATTTTATACTCACACTTTTCATCAGGTTTGATCTGATTTTCCTGATCCTGGACCCTCAAGACGAGACGTACGACAGACGTTTGGCAAGCCACTTGGTCTCTCTGTATTTCAAGGGCATGGAGGCAGAGGAGGAACAAAATTTGGTAGGTTGTTGTGTTGGATGCAAAATGTCAGACATTGTGGTTTTTTTTTCATGTTTGTTTCTTTTTCTTTTTTCTCTCCATTTCAAACCTATAAAAAATAATAGTTTTAGTTAGTCAAATTAGACTTGAAGAAATGAGCATACATTAATGTACTTTTCAAAAGGGCTAGGCCATAGATGTCTTTGTCCCAAATAGAGTCCACTGGATGATAGCGTTTTATTAATGTTCTACATAGTTTGAGGAAGTTCACCTACTTGGGAAGCGTCAGATTTGAATTTTGTCAGGGTAACTGTGTGGTTTTGAAACTTTAGTGGGTTCTGATAGTTGTGTAGTGTAGCCTTCGTCCTGTTCTTATTTTACATCCCTTTTGTTCGAGAAAACTACTGTTTTAATGATTTCACATATTTGTCATGGAAATCTTATTTTGTCCGAAACACATCCACTTCACTGGCGTAAATTCTTCAATTATTTTCTCTCCATAGTTTAGTTTGTATGTATTCATGAGACAACAGACTTCTGGTGATGATTTTACATTTTATTTTCCTCCTCCCTTCTGCAGGACATGAGCATTTTGAAAGACTACATGATGTATGCCAAGTCTTACATCCATCCCAAAATCAGCGAAGAATCAGGTCAGGCTTTCATCCAAGCGTATGTGGAGATGCGAAAGATCGGCAGTTCAAGGGGTCAAGTATCAGCATATCCACGACAGCTTGAATCCTTGATTCGATTGGCTGAGGCCCATGCCAGAATGAGGCTGTCAGATACCGTTGATGTTCCTGACGTAGAGGAGGCAAGGAGGTGAGGCTTTTGTCGTGGATATTATAATTTTTTGTTGTACAGGTTTGTTACCAGAGGGGATTCATGTCTTTAAAGAAAGATTAATTATATAAATTATAGATATGTATGTATGTTTAGGACAAGCTGGATATAATACCCCCCCCCCTCCCCCCTTAATTCTTTCCAAATTCTGGCTGATCTTCACACATATATGAAAAGAAAATAATCAGTATAATGAGGTTTGAAATTGTACTGAATCCATGTTTTGGGAATATTTTTTTCATTAAACATACTATTGTCTCTTTGAAATAAGCATTTTTGACACATAAGTCCAGTAATATTCACTTAACAAGTTTGACATATTTTACACTTATCTTTTGTCCTCAAGACTTTACAAAGAAGCCCTGAAGCAGGCCGCCGTTGATCCATCTACTGGGAAGATTGATGTGACAATCCTGACGACGGGAATGAGTGGAGCTGCCAGGAAGAAGAAGGCTGAGGTTGCCTCTGCCTTGAAGAAACTGATCCAGGCTAAAGGAAAAGTACCCACGTTGAAACATCAAAAGTTGTACGAGGACTTCAGGGAGACGTCTGATTATGTAAGTTTAAATTTAAATAGGTGGATGTGGCTGTTTACTTTCTCTATAATTTTCATTAAGAAAGATGGGTGTGATGAGATGAGATAATGATTCCACAAAATTTGCATTCTGGAAATCTGAAAGAAGACAATAAAGTTGGTTAAAATAAATTCTCAAAAGTAATTTGAGTTAACACTTCTGTGTTGGAGTCACTCTCCTGATGTATGTCTGATATCAGGTCACAATCTTTTGGCCTTACTGTTAGTTTGAAACGAAAGTGGTGTGTTATCACCTTGAATTTCAGTGCCATTTTCTGTCATAGCAGCTTACAGTTATTTAAACAAATGGTTGTCAAGCAAATAAACAGGGAACCTAGATGAAGAGTATGATGTTTGTATGCTGATTTAAAATTTGGTTAACTTTGATTTTCTCATTGACTCATTGGCTAGGTTACTTTAATATATTTAAAGTGAAAAAAGAAAAGAAAAAGAAAGCACTGCGCCATATCAACAAGTGTACTTCCATTTTTTTAGATTATGTGATATACTGGATATAAAATATATATATATATATATATATATATATATATATATATATATTTATTTACCTTTCACTTTCATAATTGTTTCTTTCTTGCTATCTAATTTCAGCCCATCACTAAAGAAATGTTTGACGATGCCCTGCGTGAACTTCAAGATGAAGATTTCCTTATTGTCACAAACAAGGTCATTCGCTTGTGTTCATTGTAAATGATTGTTTAAAATGTGTTTTTCAATGAAAGTTATATGTACTTGAAATTATATTTGATTGACTTTGTCATCGTTCGTTTATTGTTCTCGCTCTATTAGATAAGTCATTTCAATAGTTATTCAAATGTGTAATAAATAATAATAATGATAATAAATTACGTTTAGATAGCGCTTATTCACGATCATAAACATGCTCTAAGCGCTTTACAGCGGCACATTTACCCCGGGTAAGTAACGGAACACTCAACACTTAATACGCCACACGCTGCCCGTTAGGCGCAAATACAATTTTTTGGACAAGGACAAACGCTGCTTACAACCGAGGGGACCTCTACTCTTCCAACTTCTGAATTTTTTAAAGATAATATGTTTGCTGTATTTTTGCAAGTTGTGAATCATATTTGATTTTTCTTCGCTGAGTTTTATTTGAGAGTTCAGATATTGATCCCACAACTGATCGTCTCCTTCAGCAAAACTTCTGTTATTTTTTGTATTAAGTGCAAATTTTCAGTATCGACAAATCGACAATCTTCTTTGTCTCACTCGGCCTATGCCTATCTGTCCAACACGGGATCGTATTCACAATAAGACACCGAGTACTTGCAATGCGCAATAGTCGTAAAGCGGCATCGCAAAAGAGTCGAGCGTTTAACCCTTAGACACCAAGCACTTCCTGGACTTGACTTCAATCTATGACAAGTGATAGGGAGATAATTCTGTCAGATTATGTACCATGTATAACAAAAATTTGAATTTCTCACTTATTTATTGAGATAAAATAAAAACAAAAATATGTGATTTGTATGATGTTTATGTATTAAATAATATGTAAAAAAAATTATGAAACATGAAAATAAATAAAAAATGACGTAAATTCCGCTGTATATATTCTTTTTTCAACTATTTAAAGAGATTTTCATGAAATTTGTTGGAGCACAATTCATCGCACAGTGCACGGCCAAAAACTGTCGCGGATCGCTTTCCTGAATCAGTGCGGCGGTTTTCCGATCGGCAGTTGAAGCAGTTTTTTTCGTCCTAGCTGACGCATTCTCTTATGTCTGTCCCGGTTGATGTTGGACATACCCCTCACTGTAGCACTTCCCTCAAGAGCACTTCTTTTTCTAGTAGAATGTGCCATTAATGAACAGGCAACTTCGAGGTGAAATTGGAAATGGTTACGGGTCCTTGCATTTGGGGAACAGGGCATATTTTTATACAGAATATAAGAATTTAAAACTGACACCTCCAGCAAATAAAAAAAAACACCTCCACCACTTCACACTCTTCCTCCCAATGCTGTAATAGTTCCTCAATTGGTCATTCAAGTCCACCCCACCCATATTGTTAAGGTAGTTTCCAATCACATTTGGAATCTCCTTATTCACTGGGCCACCTTTTGCGCGAAGCTCAACGGTTTCTATGGTAGTGGTAGGAGAGGAATGTGTTGAAAGCATAGCGATTTGTCTTTTGTCTCTCCAAACACATGCAAGTAGGCTGCCAGATTGCCTGAATTTTACTTCCCCAGTATTCAGCGAAATTTTTAAAAATTCCTGTGGCCAGAGTTTTTTGTTTGTTCATATCGTGCCACAAGAATATGTCAAGCGTTGCAACAGATCATACACTAACTGCACTGACGTGAAAAAATTGTCATAATAGAAATGATGAAAATTGTCCAGATAACTTTCACCAAGAGACCACACAACATGATGTCCAAGACCCTTTTCAGTTGGATACGGTTCTTTCGACAGGTTCAAAAGATATCCTGTAGACGGTTCGCAGCAGCACCAAACTTTCACGCCCAACGGATTTGGTTTTCCTTTGATATATTATTTGAAATATAAGCGTCCTGTGAAAGGAACATTGCCTCATCGAAGCTGATAGCAGCACCTGGATAGTAGTACTGCTTTGAGGCAGTGAGCGCACAGTCAATTAAAGATCTAATTTTGAATAATCGGTCATGCCCTGGTTGACCGCGAGGAATATGAATGGTATAGGCAAGTTGTAAATATCTGCAAATTTCCTCATATCTGGTACGATAGCAGGGACACGAATTAAAATATCACGAGACCAGTACATCTTTTGTTTAGCCTGGAAGTTTATGTACACCAAACATGTTGACGTACAGGAATGTTCGTAGTTCGTGAGTCTCGATTTTGCAGAATGATGCAGGTGCATTTTTTTTAACAGCATAAAGGTTGGGTTGCTCAGCCAACAGTTCATAAAATGATGGGGGCAAAAACAAGTACACAAAGTCAATTGGACTACTATTGTAGTCTAAGTCAGTGTCAACTAATATTGGCCCTGGTCTATGGGTAAACAAGTCCACTGCACTGGTTCATCACTTTGACCCCCCAAATCATCTAAATCAGAAACAGACTGGTCACTATCATCACCCAAACCACCTTCTCCCTCATTAACTTCTATATCACTTTCATTACCCCCCTCAACTTCATCATCAACAGCACTTTCTAAATCTTCATCATCATAAGGCTGTTGGGGTCCCAAACAATGACTAACCATGTGAACTTGGTAGGCCTCTGGGTTGAGGTTGGGAACCTCACTGTTTCCTGTTCCTTGACTATGACCATAATCTAATCATGTGGAACTTTGCCCAAAAGAAACTGGAACGTCATCCTCTGCAGTTGTTCTTGTATCAGTATCATTAATGAAGATGCCACCATGTATTTCCGTTGATGTTACACCCTCTGTCCATCCACAATCAGGAATGGGCCCGGCTTCTGTGTCAGTGATGCCGTGAAGGAGAGCTTTCTTCTCCCATATTATGTCCATTATTGTGTCGTAATACGGTGGTTCTCTGGGCTGTTTTGTCAGTTGTGGGGTCCCAAGCAATGACTGTAACCTTGTGAACTTGGTAGACCTACTGGGTTGAGGTTGGGAACCTCACTTTTTTAAGATAATAGGTTTGCTGTATTTTTGCAAGTTTTATGTTTTCTTGAATCATAATTGATTTTTCTTCGCTGTGTTTTATTTGAGAGTTTAGATATTGATCCCACAATTGATCGTCTCCTTCAGCAAAACTTCTCTTATATTTGTTATTAAGTGCAAATTTTCTGCGTATATTTTTGCCATATTTTGTTTTTTTCACAGGGGAAACTATTGTGCATATGGTGTTACTTAAGCTTTCAGATATTGACGCTCCAGCTGGGCTGTTGGTTACATTTTCAGCTGAGGTGGTTGCTGTTGCTGTTTTGTCAGTCGTGGGGTCCCAAGCAATGAATCTGTAGCCAGTAGGCCTACTGGGTTGAGTTTGGGAACCTCACTGTTTCCTGTTCCTTGACTATCACCTTCATTTAATCCTGTGGAACTTTGCCCAAAAGAAACTGGAACGTCATCCTCTGCTGTTCTTGCATCATCAATGAAGACGCCACCATGTATTTCCGTTGATGTTACATCCACTGTCCATCCACAATCAGGAATGGGCCCGGCTTCTGTGTCAGTGATGCCGTGAACGAGAGAGTTTTCTTCTCCCCTATTATGTCCATTATTGTGTCGTAATACGGTGGTTCTCTGGGCGGAGGGCAAGAACGTTAGAACAAATGGACCCCTCACTCTCACGTTGAGCGACGCGATGCCATTTATTCCCTAGTACGAAACGTATGAATGAGGCGTATTTTGTCACTTGTAATAATACATTCTAAAAAACCCTGTCAGTGTCAGTTAGATTTGATGGGAAAAAGTAAAAAAAAACTTTAAACCTCGTTTCATTTGAGATGAGAATTAGACTGCTTACCTATCAAGATGTCAGGCAAAAAATAAATGCAGACACAGTCAACTCGCATGACACTG
>JARFNW010083119.1:0-13265 GCA_031763155.1 Dirona albolineata
CACTCATCACCTAACACATGACTAGAAAGACTCTGCATCAGGAATGAAAGACGAGCAGGTGATGAGCCCACTGCGCCACCATATTGGTAATAATGAATTTCAATAATGGAAAGACTGATGTTGCCTGAAATCATCAGATCCCTGTTTCTAATCCGGGCAGTTTTACCAATGTTGAATCTTTGGGAAAGACTTCTGTCAGACGGTGGCACATTGATGGGAAAATACAGGAATCATTCAACGTTTTACAATTTATGCAAATTTTCCTATATCAAGGTAGACGAGGAGTCAATGATAACCAGTGACATTTTTTTTACAAGTCAGTCAAACAAATTTGGACCATCAGCATTATCGTTATTGATCCCAAGTGGAATTAAAAGGAATGAGATAAGCAAAACATTTATGATTTATAGATAACACTAGTTTCAACAAAAACGCTTTAGTGCCATTCATACATCTAAGTTAAAATTACAACTGTTTCCAAACCTGGTTGATTACGAGATCTCTTTACAGCGTAGGTCTCGGCACTCCCCAACTCCAACACCAATCCACCTAGAAGACCTGCTTTGTCTTGGAACACGTGTTGGTCCAACAGCGTGGACATTGATTTCTCAATATTCTCCTGAGGAAAATACAGATTGGTAAAAATACATAGTATGATTCTAAGTCTCTGAGACAAGTCAAGGAGACAAAACTAAAGGAAGGACGGTAAACACCATTCATCTACTACAAAAAGACGTGACTGATTTCTTTCAACTGTTTTCATGAAAAAGGCAGTATTCGGGGTCTTATTGTCGTTAAGGATACAGTTATGAAAATGGATGCTTTAAAAAAACAATCACTTAAACTTAGGGTATGTTATTTGTTCATTACAGACAGAAGGTTAGGATTGGAGTGGTAGTAAAGTGAATATATTAAGTGTGAATAAGACAAGGTATAAAGTTCTTAGATTCTTTCTCGCAATTTGACCTTGCTATATTATAGAAAGCACCAACAAATTTATGAAATTGTTTGTTCAGCTTTGATCCCCTTTAGATAAGTAAATTTCTATTTCATGAGCATTTCGTCATCTCATTTCCATAAAAAGAACAAAGTTTCGGGTTTTTCTATCCAAGTGATTACCAGTACTGAACCTGTGGTTGGACATTCCTTTTTTTCTATTCTTCTCTATCAGTCTACTTTTCTGGTACTGCATCATTTTTCTTTAAAAAAAATACTATTTTCAACTTTTTATGATCAGTGCTCACACCAGTCATTTTCCATAAATTGGATGTTATATTTAAAAAGTTTGCATCTTCGTCTACAATATTTTTTTATTTAAAAAAATACTATTTTCAACTTTTTATCATCAGTGCTCACACCAGTCATTTTCCATAACTTGATATTGTTATATTAAAAAAGTTTGTATCTTCATCTACAATATTTTAAAAATTTGTAACACAAAGGCAGTGATTACTTGGATGGGGGTTTGATGAAAAGAAAAAAAAGATTGATTTGGGAGCCCCCTGATTCTAATCATATTTTACGAGTATGCATTCCATGGTCACCTTTTGAGTGTGTTTATTCCATGAAACGCCAGCAGCTGTTAGGAATCCTGGCCACGAGAAAGGCTGGTGATTGAGGTGTCCCTTCCCTGACCAATCACACACCACCATCCCCAGTGCTCCGTCGTTGCTATGGACTGATGATAAAATGTTGCAGATGGCTGCCTCTGGACATCCTGCCATACTGATGAATAATAAGACAAAAAAACAAACACTTAAAATTCCCCAATAAGGATTTTTTCAACCCCCCCCCCCCCCCCAATATCAAATGATTTATTTTGCTTCCTCTTTACGCTTTCTGAAATTACATCTGAGCTGTGATTTTTTTGGGGGGGGAATATTAATTCATCTGCTACCACTAAAAAACAACTTTTAAACAGCTCCACGTATATAACAAACCTACTTTTCAAAAGGGCATTCAGTACATTTTCATTCACACCTAATTTGTGCATGAGGATAAAACATGGATTGATGTTACACATACCTGTTCCAAGCAGCTGTGCCAGGGAAGACAAAATAATTCATGCTGAAAGAAGACAAACAAGAAATTAACCCATTCATTTCATACTCTGCGACTAACATCATTTCAAAGTATAAAGTAATGCGTATAATAAGTTCTTTGTTTTAGATAACTCTTTGTGCCTTATTGATTATGTGAACAGCCTCTTGTAAAACAATAAACATCTATCTAATCGTTTTGTCATCAAAGCACATACTTTTAGGCACTGTGATTGTAACTTCATTTGTATAAAAGGATATAGATATTATCCCTTCAACCATTGTTGTTGGAGGGAAGAAAAATAATGTTTTTCAGCAAAGCTTGCACTAGTCTACAAAGCAAACATTTAAACCAAAAACATGTTTTTAAACTGAGACTGTATATATAGTATGATTAAAAAGGACCACAAAATCTCAAACATCCTATATGATACAGGATATAGTTAATCTTTACTTATTGTACTCAGAACAAAATCACAATAACTATTCTACCATGAAAAATTAATTGTGGAAAGCTTTCTATTTACCCAAGGTCTGCAAGAGGAGTACAGCATTTCTCATAGTCATGATCAGCCTAAAAAAATACAACATAAAAAATAGTCGTGATAAGCTCTAAAAAAATCAAAATCATTCACTGTGAAAATTAAAAATGGAAATAATGAAATGTAGAAATTTGTTCATGCATACAAATCACCAAACACATTTAATATATTTAAGTTTTACAATGTATTGCATTGAAACATTACAACATTCATCATTTCTAATGTTATAATTTTCAGTGTGTGTATAAATGAAATCAAACTAAATTGTTTTCATTGTGTGGTAATGAATATATATTTTTTAAAAACCAAAACAATGTAGAAGGTTCATCGCATAGTGTTGTAGTACTTTACCAACACAACCTCAAAAACCTTCCTCACAAGATTAATGTATCTGTCCTGTCCTGGTGACCAAACATATTCTCCATTTGGTGACCTCCATTGACAGACATAAGTCTAACTACATGTGAATCGCTACATTCTAAATAGTGAATTTAAATGTACCATGATAATTCAAATTCGTGAAATACAAAATAAGCCTAACATCGAAACGCACAATAGCTGTTGATAATGAAAGAAAGAAGAAATAAACTACAAAATACAAATCAAATCCTCTTTCTGCAATATTGCAGGTAAAGACAATGACATACCTTGACCGAATACTCGGTGAAGATGAGCTCTGGAGGTAGCCGCTGCAGGAGGCTAGTGTTGAGGTCATGAAGTGGATAGCCACACAGCTGTAAAGTTTGGGATGATGTCAAAGGTAAATAGCGCAAGACATCCCCCGCACTTAGACTGTCTTCTGTAGCTTCGATGAGAAAACTGCTAAGTCTTGGACCAGCACTGACAAATCTATAGTAAATGGAAAAGACTCTGGTCATTTGTCAAATTGTAATACACAGCTTAAGTTTATGACAGCATAAAAACAACAGAAAAGCTATCTTTGAACAGCACAGTAGTGTAAGAAATATATATATATATATGCCATTCAAAAGCCATTCTCCAGTTCCACTTCCTGGAGAGATTAAGAGAAATCTGTAACTAGCTGTCTGGTAAATGCCTTCTATGCGTGTAGCTAGGCACTCATTTGCACTTGAGTCAAGTGAGGAAAATCATGAAAAGTTGTCTTTCCCAAGGAGTCAATGTCGAGCCCAGCGATGACAGGATTCAAACTTGGGAATCTCAATCTCAAGTCCAGTAAACTTACCACCTAGCCATTGAGTAAATAAATAAAATGTAAACAAAACAAAACAAAAAAATAAAATAAAATAAAATAAAATAAATCCAAACTTCCAAACCCCACAAAAATACCACCCCACAGCCCATTGAACATACTCAGGATTTCCAAAACAGGCCAAGAAATCCTGGAAAACTGGGTAGAGCTTGCTCAGGTCTTCAAATTGCACCTTTGGTCCGACTTCTATCACAGGTACGAGTTGCATATGACGAATATCACAAAAATCAGACAGGTGTAAGATTTCGCTGGTGGGAAAGATAGGATAAGAGAAGATTAGATAAAACAATGAGGGTTTTTTTCCCTACGGAAATAGCATTTTAAAAATAGAGTTACATCATTTTTGCATAAAACCGCTTACTCTGCCACTCACCCTTTCACCTATTCTGTCATCTCCCTTCCACACATCAAAACAATTTAAAGACAAATGGGAAAGAAAGTGAAATTTGTATTGATAAAACAACAAAACAACATTCATTAAAATTACCACAACAAACTTCTCTGATGATCTCATTTCACATCCTCAATGGAGAGATGGTAGGCTAAACTCAAGTGTGGAGTAGAATACATTAAAAAACAAAGTTGTGGATAATAACTAATTCTCACAAACACATGTACTAATAATTCTATGATTGGCACCTTTTTTAAAAAAAGTATAAAATTCACAAAATTTCATACACCTGTGCCAACCACTTGGTAATCCTTAACATACAAACATTCTGCAGGTAAGAATGTTGTGTGAAGATGACACTTCTGTCATACAATCACACAATATATCCTTTCTCATACCTGCGAGAGTAGGAACACTGCCACTGGGGCGGCAAGTTAGCTTGAAATCGGGTGTACAGGTAAATCTAAGAAAAAAATATACAAACAAACAAAAAACACTAATAATGCAGTTCTTTCTTAGATTGAACAGAAGCTAAACTAAGCTAAATAAATTAATTTTTAAAAAAAATGGGTTCCTCACAATTAAACTTAATTACTTCTAAATTACATTATTTTACTTATTAGAAGTGTGCTAACATTGTTGACAGATTTATCAAGCTTTCTTAGTGATTGTGACAATCCCACTCAAATCAAATTCGTTGCTCAAGCTTCAATTAATAGAATAAAAAGTAAAAACATCCAAACCTGGTTGTATTTTAACAATGACAGGATCTCTATGTGTTCCTCTAGTAGATCCTGCAAGTGAAGAGGTAGGAATCAAATTTTACAATTCGGTTAAACGTAGAGATTAGTAATAATAATACCCATCTTTAAGTATATTCCAACAGTTCAAATGCAATCATGTAAATGTATAAATATCTTTAATGTTTCTCATTATTTCTTAATTGTTTTGGGTCCCCCCCCCCCCCCAACAAAATTAAATAATAAAAATTTTTTGTCATTAAAAGATAATTTAGCAATTTCTCTAATTTAAATACAAAAAGCATAATTAGGACTCTGCTTTAAAGAATATTACATACTTCTATTTAGATGGAAAAACTATACTAGAAATAATCAGAATAGACAAAATAATCTCATTCACATTCATCCGTTTAAACCTTTTTAGAAATCTAACAACTAAGAAGTCAACAAAAGATTCCGTTAATCTGAACAACGGAACCAGATGAAAGGATATCTATTTATTTTTCTATTACCATGGATAAGATTCTGCCCTGAGATATATCCATTAAGACTCCTCTGTATGCGAGATCTGGGTAGTCTTCAATCTGAGGAGAAAGTTTTGATGGGTGCAGTTGTTATCTCAAAATGAAAAATCAAACATCTGATTCAAAATAATACCATAGCGATGGCCTGCGGTATCTAACAAAGCAAAAGAAAGAAACTTTTACAAGAGAAATGAGTCTCCATCTCTCATGACAAAGAGATTTTTTTCTTTCTTTATCAATTTCCTTTCTACCTTTCGGTGTAAGGTTAAGTGAGGACAAACTTTCATCATTGATCTCTATCCAGAGATGACAATACTTCTCAAAATGTTAGTGTCTTGTGTGAAAAATATGCAATGAAGGACAGGCAGGCCGTTAAAAGAAAATATGAGATGGCCAGCAATGTTTTAATGGGAGCAATGGCATGAAACAAGGACAGGCCGGATTTTTTTCTTTCCTGAGATAAACAATTTCTACCTATGACCTTTAAAACATGCTCCATTAAGCCTTATTGCACTTGTTGTATGCTTCCAACCAAAGCATCTGTGTTATATAAATGATTAGATTTTAAATATTCAATATAATGAAGTACACAAATCACATGGTAAACACACTAGTGGTTGATTGATAATTTCTAATTGAAAATTGAGCAGGCGGTATGATATTTACAGAAATGGAGAAAAAAAATTGTAGCAAAATCAAAAACAACCCTTTGATCATGGTATAACATTTTACGACAGTGGCAAAGATGAGGATGACTGATGATAGCTATCGATGACATATAACAACGATGACATATAACAACGATGACATATAACAAAGATATCATGCACCTGAAATAAATACAGTCATCTCAATTTGCTTACCATCAGGGTTGGAAGAGATAACACACCAGTCTCATCCTCTTCCCTGTACAATGATAACAGCTGCACGACGGTGGATATTGCATAGTTCAGGGCCTCTAAATCCCCACACACAATCTTGATCTGAAGCAATGACAATTGGGATCATTTTGATTTTTGGTGAATAAATAAAAAAAGAAAATAATAACATGCCAAGACCTTCGGATAAAAATTATTCTAATGTCATAAATTTCAGTTAAGATCATCGCTTTTGGATTTAGATTACATTTTTATAATTATCAAAAAGTGGCCTATACTTTTACAGGAGTTGACAAAAAGATCAACTCAATTTTCCTTTTCATGAGGTCAAAATCAATTTCTGAAGCTGAAAAAAAACCCCCCAAAAAACCAACTGGTTCTTGTAATGTCACTGTAATCAAGCTTACATTTCACTAGTGATGAAAAAGTAAAAAGAGCATAAAGCAAGCATTTCTACATATGAAGTACAATTTCATTTTACCTGCTTTGGTGTAACATTCAGCTTATAGTAGCCTCTATGAGATGACAATCGCTTGTTGACGTGACACAATATATGAGGGGCATCAAATGATGATAAGGATGTAAGAAGGTTTAAAGAAAGTCCAAGTCCGACGTCTTCAAAGAAATGGCGCCTGAGGTTCCACAAAGAGGCAATATCACTTGCTTTTGCTGCAGGGAGGAAAGATAAAAAGAGGTCCTATGTGAAAATCATGAAAAAGAAAGAACTCATGTAAAAATCATGAAGAATTAGCTTTACTATGTTCGATCATTTATCGAATATTGACTCATCTAAGAAAAATTCTGCTCAAGTCGTGTGTAACCCCTTCACGAAAAGCACATGTATGCAAGTGTAGAAGATGAAGATTTAATTTGTCAAAAAACTCATGGTAATCGTTCATTCCCTTTTAAACATTACAGTATCACTACCAAATCAACATTGTTAAATGCAATTTTTTTTCAAAGATAAACGTTTAACACAAAACAATGCTTGTTCTCCACTACATAATTTTTTTTTAAGCCCTTCCTTGTGATATCAAATAGCCTGTATTAAAAAGAAAGAAAGAAAGCAGATGAAAAAAGAGGTCACAAGACAAATAACATAATCATTACCATTGTCAGATCCTGGAGCAATGAATATTGGGAAGACCCCTCTAACAACAAAGGGCTTTCCCCCTCCCAGCTTGTAATTTTGAGGCATCGGCCACAGCAGCATGATCTTCTCATCTACTATCAAAGACAGGGAGGTCTGGAATGAGGAACTTTGCTGTAAAAAAGAAAAGAAAAAAGGATGAAGAAATGAATAACATATTCCTTTTACGTCAGCATTTGATTTTCCCAATATAGATAGGCACAAAAAGGACAAGACGAAAGTCATTATTTTCAGGAGGGAACAATTTAACCCCAACTGAGGGTGAGTTGATGCAGTTTCCAGATAAGAATGATAGTGAGCACTATGTTGTGGGCTTAAAAGTTTTTCCAACCCCATTTCCTTCTCATTATATAACATAAATGATACGCAAACACTGGGAAACAGTGTAGCATCAGGAAACATTCAGGCATCTCTCACAAAATCACTTTCATCAAAAGCTAAGAGAGACTGAAAAAAAAGCGAGGTTGCTAAATACTTTTATCAAGCAAAATCAAAGCATATTTGATTCTTTTACTACCTTTAAAGAGGGCGATTTCAAAGATGAAGTTTCGGACTGAGTGATATCTCCATTCATTCCGTTGACAACAACAGCATCATCAGAAGGTATGCTGTCTAAATGAACGAGATTGGCTTTGCTGTCTGTGGGTGGGAAAAAATATATGATGTCAGCCGTGATATTCTATATAAGAACCAACTATGTACGTCTTGAAAGACAAATCTAAAGTCAAAGTTTGATTCCACATATCCATAATCACTGAGGTCATATAATCACAAGGGGCAGCAGGAAATCAAACTCATGACCTTTTAATTGTTGTGAGTTAAAATTCTAGATCTCTCAACTGCGTTGCCCCTCTAATTTATAGATGACACAAAGCATTTGTCAACAGGAGCATTTAGTCTCAGAAATTTAAAGAAGTGACATTTGTTGTCATTAGTAGAACATTAATTTACCTATATAAATTAAATACGATAAAATGATACTATGCGTCAGAAATTTTTATATTTGTTCAGGATCAGGATTGAACCTCAAAAGCAAAAATGCCCTAGCTGAACATAGTAGAAAATCATGAGGAAACGCCCCTCAAAATTATTTTTAATGAACAAAAACAATGACGAAAAGAAAAAACACTATGATTATGTAATTATCTTCTCCATTTATTCATAAATCAGAATGCGATAATGAAAATATAGGTATGTATATTTCTAAAGAAACATAAAACCCACCAAAGATATGCTTGATGCCAGAGTTGATGGGCTCTAGCAACTGTCTTGGGGCCCTGAATGCCTGGAGAATGGATTCCTTCCCTTGAGCAAGGTCTATGGCTGTCTGACCAACATCTTCCCTATGGACAAAAATGACAAACACGCTAGACATTAGAACCAAAATCAATCAGTTTGCAAATTCAAAAGATTAGATACATTACTTACTTGCTCACTTAATCCATCGACCTCAGTATGATATGAATGACCTCCATCTTTCTCTAGCTGATTTAGATATGTGAGCGAGGGTCTACCTTGTGATCTCTCCGTGTTTTGATACATTATTAGAATTATAAACATGTAATGATAACATTTGAACAACGTTTAAGTCATTAATAAAATGTGTGAGGAGTGGAACAAAAATATAGCAGTGATAATTTTTTAAACTCTTTCTTAGAATAAATCAACAATCGAATCTATAAATATCACAACAAAGAATTATTTCCTTCAACTGTTGTTGCATCATGGACTCTTTTGTTGTTGTTAAAAGCGTTAAATAATGTCTTTCGCACTGAAAGTTAAATTTTTTACAGATCTATGCAATGAGGTTTAAAATGGGCAAAGTATGTATCATTATTCCCTGTGCACTGACCCCAATGTGACAGGCGTCTCAGGGTTGGCTCCATAATTTAGCAGTTCCTCCACAATACCAGCATCTCCCCTCTTGACAGCTTCATGCAATGGCACTAATCCTCTTGCGTTCACTGCATTTGGCATAGCTCCCCTTGCTACGTGTGAATAAAAGCAAGAAAACAAATAATATAAAAATCTTCAAACAGAGATGACATCAATCAATCTCGTTCATTCATTAAATCTGAAAACAGCAGGCTCAGATTTTCAGAAAATGAATTCAAGGATGGATTAACTCCATTCATTAATCTTATCAGCTTTAACTAAAAAAATTAAAATATATTCAGCCCTTAGCGCAGCATCGTAAAGAGCCGGCGCCTAGGCATTCATGAGAAGGAATAAAGATAGGGTTAGCCTGATGTCAACAGGAATCACCCATGTTATCCAAGTGAGCCAAAGGAAAAAAAAACCTGAAATGCCTGAAGCGGGACTCAAACCCAGGTCGCCCAGGTTGCAGTGCAATACCATATCCACTCTGCTATCTTTAACTAAAGCTATATAAAAAAGGAAAACACAGCTGATGCGTTTACTTTAACTAAACAAGTATTCTGTGTTAAGAGGATTTGAGTCAAGAAAAAAGTTCATATCATGACAGTCAAGAATAAAAAAGTAAAGAATATTGATGTCACAATCATATTTCAAGCAAAATGACATTCCCGTTCCCATTAATAGTAAGGCGGGTTTTACATAGAGCTTCACTTTTCACAAAGATCGTTTTCATCGGCTGGTATATTTCACTTTTCACTCACTTCCCTTGAGGCTGGAATTTGGACTTGGTATTGAAATGTAAAAACTGAGGAATCATGGAGTAGCATTAGAATGTATCAAACAGCAGACAAATTTAGCAAGGAATTTGATTTTGAATTCAAATTTGCCCTTTTTGTCAAAAAGTGTGTTTAGAGAAAAAGTGGACACACCTTCCTAGGTGCCCAGCTTTCTTCTTTCTTCACAAAAAGTGAGCATATTCATTTCTTGGCAAGGCAACAATTAATCTATGAAAAGTGAAAAATGAAGTTATATGTGAAAATTACCACTATAATTTACACTGTCATTTTCTCTTCCTTCGTGAAGAATGAAAAATTAAAAGTGAAGCTCTATGTAAAAGCCACCTAATAGGAATCTTTTTGTGACTGCCATGCCTCTTACCACACAAACACTGGACCATGTCTCGATTGCCGTGGCATACTGCCCAGTGAAGTGGAGTATTTTGCATCTCTGGACTGTCAATGAGATGGATGTCGACTCCGCCGGCCAAAAGTTGACATACCCTGCCAAGGCTGTCAAAATAATATGAAAAGGAAACTTGGTATATTACATACATGATCATGAATCTTTAAAAGCAAAAAGCATTTTTACGCCTCTGATTTCTCTAAAATGTGTTCCCACATAGAGAGCTGGTTGGTTATTAAGCAACTTGATATATTTTTAAAAAGACATTTTTTCTACATTCCAATTACCAAGATCTTGAAGAGAAAATCTTAATTTTTTTAAATGCAGATCCTTCGTTGCTTTAAAATCAAAGTCAAAGAGAACGAATCTAAACATCAAACATCATTTTTTTCACCTTATCAATTATTTTTTTTACCAAAGAAAATTACAGATATTGATTGATAGTTGTACAATTTTGTTTAAACACCATAAAATATGAAATTTTGCCTCTTTGGTAAAATTTCCAGTTTCTACAGCTGTTGGATGAACACCATGTTGTCTGGTCCAGATACAAGTAATATTGAACATTGTATTGCTTCTATATCAAACACAAGGTTAATTGGCACAGTGGGCTGATCCCCTGCATGCCTTAAAAATCTTGATCCATAGATTTTCCAGCTCTGTATCAAGCCTTGTGTACTAGCGGGGCACAGACTTGCATTTAACCTGGATGCGATGCCTTCTGCCGTGTACACTGTCCTCCGCCAGACACAGACCTGGTCCCTACGCTGTTTAATCACGGTTCTAAAGGGAACAGATAAGAAACAAACAAAACAAGAAATTATGAAGGGCTTTAAAAATAATATTCAATGAAACTTACTTTGACTGTGCAGTGGATTTAAGGAGTTCTTCATTGTACACTGTTCGCAATTGATCATTTGCAAGTTCTAAAGGGAGTTTTCCATCTTTGTTTTGAATACCAGGGTCCGCTCCACCGGCAAGTAAGGCTCTTATTTTGTCAACTTTACCTTTCTGTAGATAAGAAAAAGAAAGGTACTTGCTTTCATTAATATTATATATATGAATACAAACTGATGTATACATTATCGTGGTAGCAGGATTAAACCTTGAAAGACAAACAAATACTGTACTAACAGCCAAAGCTGAGTCAAGCTAGCAACGCTGTATGCAAGTCTTTCAATTCTCGGCAAGTCGAAAGACTCTAGAATGAACGCTGTTTGCTAATCTGATTCTTGACCAACACTAACAACTCTTGATGTCTCATTGTCTCGCTAAATGCCATCATTGCCTTCTCTATGAACATTCATCCTCACTTCGTTTCCAAAGTCACCCTTTCCATCCCTACATTTTAATAAGATTACACTGCTTGATGTGGTCATGAAGTTGCTAACAATCAAATGTTAGTAATGATTAGCTGTGTCATTGTCCAATATTAAAGTTAACTAACTGACTTTAAAATTTGGGATCTACATCAAATTAGAATTTAAAACTCATCCAGCAAATTTTCTAAAAATCTTATATTTGATGCATCAAGTGAGAATATTTTAATTTTTCACTTGGCATCTAGACTTTCCCCAGGGATGTGAGTAGAGGCATGATTCATGTCACGGAGAGTTGTGTTTCAATAATTAATTGTAACCAATACTTCTTTTGCAAACAAGTAGCAGTAGTGTTAGGCAAAATGAAATAAAGGTAAAGAAAAGTAAAATAGAAACAATACAAACCTTGGTAGCATAATGCAAGAATGTTCCCACCTCTGTATGATCTTCATTCAATATTTTATTCAATGTGTCTATGTCACCTGGAAGGAAGAAAGTAAAAAGGATATCAAAATTTGAAAATGTGACGCAATTTTCTCGTGACATTCACATCACAATAAAAGGCGCATGAAATCAACTGAACACTTTGTAAAAAAAAAAAAATTGCCATTCAATTAAAAAAGACAAAAGTATATATTATAACAAGCTTTGAATTGAAATATTAATGTTCTTTATTTATTGAATAATAACCCAAATATGATTCATGATCAATAAAGGTGTTTGTCACAATTTTCTCGTTTCCATAATAAAAAGCGTGTGCATACGGGGAGGGGGGGGCACGCAAGGAAAGAGGCAGCTGCATGTGGATTCAAATTATTTTGAAGGCCATTTTTATACTTTATACACGCTTAGAAATTTAATCAAGCAGCCTCTCTGTCAAGCTTTCAACAACTTTTATTTGCGTAGGAGATCTTTTGAATCAATTATTTTATATATTGGGATACCCAAGAGCAATCAAGTGTAAAACAATCAGAGCTCAGTTGGCGGAGGGACCTCGCGGCACGCTTTACACTGTTTACAATCATACCTAAAATAAAGCATGATTTAACTGGTATTTGGTTCATATGAGATGACATGAAGAATGCTGTCATGGTGATAAGATACTGCATGCTCCCGCCATAATCATAAATATGCATTTGAAAAAATAAGTCGTTATTAATTGACTGCTGGCCAGAAGATAGATAGCATTGTTTAGAGCACACATAAATTATATTTGCATCGAACATGGCGATGATTGTGGTATCGGAGTGGTTATTCACACAATTGTGCGAATAACTGGAATGGTTATTCGCACAATAAGCGACCGTTTGTTAAAAAAATGGCGGCCTTTCAATGTGGCTCTTGTTTTTCCACATTTCAAGAATTTTCAGAAGCACTTGAGCGTTTTTCTA
>JARFNW010083230.1:0-23087 GCA_031763155.1 Dirona albolineata
GATACATGTTTTTGTATGTAGTGTGTGAGTGGATACATGTTTTTGTATGTAGTGTGTGAGTGGATACATGTTTTTGTATGTAGTGTGTGAGTGGATACATGTTTTTGTGTGTAGGATGTAAGTGGATACATATTATATTTTTGTATGTAGGATGGGAGTGGATACATGTATCTTTGTATGTAGCATGTGAGCAGATACATATTTTTGTAGGTAGAATATGAGCGGATACATATTTTTGTATGTAGGATGTGAGTGGATACATGTATTTTTGTATGTAGAATATGAGCGGACACATATTTTTGTATGTAGGATGTGAGTGGATACATGTATAATTGTATGTATGATGTGAGTGAATACATGTATTATCAAATGTAGAATGTGGATGGATCATTATCAAATGTAGAATGTGGATGGATCAACAAATTGAATGTATGTAGGATGTGAGTAGATACCCTATTGATGTGGGTCACATGAGAGTGTATGATAATAGTATACACATGTTATTGTATGAATGGGGTGTATGTCAAAATTAATGCAGAAGACTGTAATGTATTATCTATTTGCTTGCCTGTATTGTTGTATGATCTAAAAAGCCATGAAAAAGCGGAGTGACAATGATGGGGGGAGGGGGGAGGGGCTAAGTCGGGAACTGGCACTGACCTTTCCATTGGGATCCAGTTTCTGGTTGTGTCAGAGTGGAAAGACGAGGGGGGGCAATGGGGGGAAGCAAAGTGCGCAGTGATGAGATGGAGGCATACAATGGTGGGATTTGGTGGGGTGGGGCCAAGAGGGACAGAGACAAAAAGAACCAATTTGAGTTTGGCTGTTAACAATGGTTAGATGATGATGACTAGTTGGAGGACAACACAACTGGGTAAGTCAAAATATTAACAGAGAAAAGGAGGGGGGGGGGGAGGATAAGGATAAAGAAATGCTGGGTAAACAGATCCTTAAAAAATATGCCAATTGCTTATATTATGATTAAAAACTGGCTGCAAAAAATGTAAGCAAGTAAATATATGTGGTATATACATAAATATGTACATATCCATTTACAAAATATTTGGTTACACGTTGTAGAAAGTTATGGTTACACCAGAAATTAAGATGCAAATCAGGCAACGCCTGCATAGATAGCATATCATATCTAATTCACACAACAAAATTCATGCAGATATTTTACACTTTAAGACATTCAAAAGTTCAATTTTATTGAATGGGAATTGAAAAGTAGCCTCATTTGCAATGATCAGACGTTCTTTTGATAAATTCCCAATTTTGAACAAAATCCTGATCGGCAAGAGGGATTTCTGTCAACTCTACGCGCAGAACCTTTACATTAACCTTGCTTAGTTTATTTATCATGTAATAATTTTTAAATTATACATTGTGTCCCCCCCCGATAACACAATAGATGCCACAGATTAAATAATTAGAAACCCACATATTACATTGATGTGTCATGCATGCATACTCATACACCCATGTGTGCTCTGTACACTCTACACGTTCATATCAGTCACATTTCTTACATGCACAGAAAGAGAACATTTTTAAAATCTAAATACATGGCCAGCTTCAAATTTAAATCCACAGGGGAAAAAAAAGCTATTGAGTGAATCTCCGCCTAAAAAGGTGCTGGAAACATATTTTTTAGAATGTATTATTGCAGCGAATAAATATTCAAGTACTTCTACCCCTGTTTGGTTTCAGACCAATTTTTTTAAATATAGACATTATAATACAGAAGGTAAAGGCTGGCAAATGAATGAAAAAGAGAGTGGGGTGGGGGATAGAGACAAGAAGAGAAGGTAAGGGAAAAGCCAAAGCATCGGTTTCATATGAGTAATATTTTGTTTGAAAAATGATGTAAAGCGTTTGAAAAAATCACTAAGACAGATCTATCCTGTAATAGTCGTTAGCCTGTCTTTGGCTTCTTTTTTCTTTTTCTTCTTTTTTTTTTTTTTTTTTCAATTTGATTTTCAAAACAAGCTCAAATATACAAATGACTTTTGAGCGCTGTGCTCTTTGAGCAGATACAATCTGGCTATTTAAGGCATTGGAGGCAAGGGATGAGATGAAAACTGACCTCTCCACAGAAAAGTAGCTACGGACATTCCAGTTAAGGCTATGACAAGAAAAATATGCTAATGACAGTCATAATGGGGACATAAGTAACATTCTAATTCTAGACAAATACTGACACATTGGAAGGGCTTATCTGTTTATACTGATATCATTTGGATACAATGGGATCTTTTACCTCCAAGTTAATAATACTGAATTCCAACTTTTCTTTAAATAACCATTGAGATTAATTTGTTTGTTTTTTGGGGATGAAAGAAATTTATTGGGGGGATGAACTTTGAAATCCTCAGTAAATTCTAACTTGAATTGATTACTAATATCAAATGGAACTTATCATTGTATTACACCATTGCAATGGTTTCATTGCTGATTGTATCAGGAAGCATCTGTCACAGTGAAAGTTGAAAGAAAAGCACCTTGAAAGTAAGCAATAATTCATCACTGCCAATGGTCAAGGGGGTTAACTTGGTTTAATTCCTAAGTACTCTTTTTATGCTGCTAAAGTGCATAAGTTTTCACCATTGCTGAATCTAGAAATGGTAAGTGAATAGTTATAGATGGATGAGTGTTTCAAAATGTTAGTGAGAACTAGAAAATTTTAAAAGCATCTTCAAACTGAATCTAGGCTTGCCTACCTCCCTGATCCGTCAGTTTCTGTGCCTTTTCCTTTAAGTTTTTGAACCAGTTTAGCACTGCTGCGCTTCAATGAGGCTCTCAGCTTGGTGAATGAACCACTACGACGCATCCTCCCGCTCTGATTGGGCAATGGCATCATGGGATAGGCAAGGGATGTCAAGGGCCATGACATGGTGGGGGGTAGATGTATGATGGATGGAGAATGATTTGATGATGATGATGATGATGATGATGGTGGGTGGTGGTGGTGACAAAAATAAAAAGATATGTGACTCTCAAAAACCTAAAGTGTTACTTGAAGAGTTTAATATTAACTTAAAAGGATGAAGACAAGGGATTTGATCTCCCTTAAACAAAAGGGCAAAACCCCAACAAACACACAAAAATAGTCAAGACAATAAGAACAATTTTAAAAAGAAGACAATAGGCACAAGCAATTCTTTTTCAAACAGTCACAAAAGATTAAAAGAATTTAATTTTGCAATTAAAAACAATGCGAGGTATATTTGTTAAATGAGGGCAGAATTTATTTTACGTTCCCACGTTGGACAGGTTTATGTCTTGGACAAGTGAAAAATGGAGTAATTTATCAAGAAGGGAATTTGGCAGGTTTCTGTTAAGGCAGGTTAGACTGTAAATCAAACATCCATTGTTCTTGTGTCTTCAACATTCGTTCAGATGTAATAGCTGAGTGTTTTTTTAAAAAGTCACGCCCTTTAAGATTTTAAATTTTGAATCCAAAGTGCCCAAGCTGTAAATAAAGCAGTGGTAATTTGCCACTCTCACTGTCTCAATTGAAACCAGTAGCCATTTAAAACACCTGGGTCGAGTTAGCAATCAGGAATAAAGAACCTTTCCTAAGCACAAAATGAGGAACAAAGTGCAGAGAACAATATTCAGGCCAGCAGTCCATTTCACACCCTCTTGTGCAAATACAAAAATAAAAGACCGCGAAAGAATCAGAGAGCTAACATTACACATAATAATGAAGCAGATAAATGTGATTAGCATTACAAGCAGTAAATAGTTAATTTACAATTACAATTTATAAACATAATTAAAAAGAAACATTTAGCATTTAACGAGGAGTTACATGTTAACGTCTATTAAGTACACATCAACTTGATCTGTTTGGTGGGGTTTTTTTGGCGTTCTCTTTGATCATAAACCTCTCTCTATAATCCCTTTATAGGGCTGTGGCCTTCACAAACTATATCAGACATCTCTGAATTTACATTACAAAGTAGTGAGATATTATTGTTATACCATGCAGGCAGGAAAAAATGACAAAAAGTTTGAAAAAGTCAGATTAAACAAATGTATAATTGTGAATCAAACAAGATCAAATGAATAAGCTGTATGTCTTCCTAAGAGTCAGCACTTTACTTCTTAGGAAGTGAATTTTCTTCCAATGTATCAGTCTGTTAAAAATATGCTCTATCTTATACTTTATAAAAAAACTTAATCCAAATTTATATTCAGCTTAGAACTTTAAAGGTGCATCAAATTGGTAAGGAAATTTAAAACTGCAGATATATTTAAAGGTGATATAAAATTTTAAGAGTTCACATGTAATATATTAAAATTTATATTAGTATTACGGTGTACAACATAACATATACATGGAGTGGAGTTGTGGTTCAGACGCAAGCAATTGCAAACTATAGCATTTAGGGTTACTACACAAAGTGCTGTTATGAAATGGTATAATGAAACTTTTCATTTTATTTTATTTTTTTCACTTTTTCGGTTTTATTCCCCCTTTCTCTTCTCGCTCTCTAAAATCAGTCTAACTTCATCCTAAACATATATAATACCTCTACAACCTAAATCAAACCTTTAATAGGTAAAATAACATTATATCAAATTAGTGATTGAATGCAATCAGAGCAGCATGACTTTAATCATCAATAAAATTGCAAAGTGGAAGGAAGAGGGTAAAGTGAGATCAACTATGAGCAAGCGCTACCCCAAACCAAACCTGAAGCAATGCTTACAATTTCATCACTTCCATAAATCATTTAATACTGCAATATATAGTACAAGCTTATTTGGACAACTGCTACCTTACCTCAAAAGCAATATAAATAATTGGACACAATGAAACAAATGATAATGAAATTATCGCTGCACAACTCTTCATAATAAATTCAAATACCATCAAGTCAACTGCTAAAAATCACAACTTTTACCAAATAATTTTGGTCATTACAACCATAACATTAATTCAAAAAGCTACGCCCCTACGTCTACCTGACACAGTTGGTTCAACACAAACACTACAACTCTTCTTCTTTTTTCCCCCCATCTAATCCTGCGCAAAATGGCAGGAACACTTTAACATTAAGCTATTAGAAGTAAGATCAACTGACGGTGCCAAGGAGTTCTTCAGAAAAGATAGACAAAGCCAGGAGTGTTCAAGCAGGTAATCCTTTTTTTCTTTCTCAACTGTCAGAATAATAGGGTTTTCTTTGATTGTAGCCTCAATCATTCCCTTCAATGCATGCATTAGAGAAGATACAATTCAGAAACAAAGAGTCATTTTTGAGTGCAGCATGAAAGGTTATTTCAAGTCTCTCTTTCTAATGTCAAGCATTTAGACCATGCTGTAAAGGCATCTTGAAAATCGTCACATGCAATAGAGCATTGCATTCCCCCCCCCCCAGATAATCAATTCCAAAGAAAGGCAGCAACAAAACTATGACAATATTTCAAATCTGGAGTGACCATCAGAACATTCTTCCAATCTCACAATATCTTTTATTGTCCTCTGGTTTGACTCTGTCAACAACTTTCTTCCATTTAAATTGCAAACAAATAAAACATCAAAAATAAATAGGATATCATATTTCTTGTTTGTTTAATTGGAGATGTGCATCAATACAGCATTGGTCATATTATAGTATTGGAAACAAGATCCTACCCAAAAAAACCACGCAGCCACGACTTTAACCAATTCAAATCAATACTGAGACATTAGAAACTTCACATTTTTACCAACAATGTCAACAGATCAGGAAATACACCACGCTCAAACCAATTTCATCACCACTATGCACAAGTGCAGCAGATAAGTTGAGGACATGCTCTCAAGATAAAAGTATACTCTTACATGAATTTTTACATTACTATTTCCTGTCCCTTTATCTAGTCCAAGAAACTCTACATGAGGCAACTGTAAGCAAAGGATGGGTTAATGAATTGACAACAGGGAACAAGTTGTATTAGGGGAAGGGGTGAATTAAACTCAATTGATTTTAACAGTAAACAAGTTAAAAAACAAAACAAACAAAAAACTGAACGGATTTTGACAATGGGTAGGCCGACAAACAAACATAATATTTTATTTTTAAATGAAAGAAAATACAGTGTATCACGGGAAAATTTAAGTTGGTGGTCAGCCGTCATGAGTTTGAAGTTGACTAGTTTTCTCTTTCCTACCATCACTCAGCATGGTCATTTATAGTTAATTTGCGATGCATCGTGAACCAGCTGACTCATTAATCCATGGAAGCTGCACCCCTCATCTTATTCCCCCCCCCCCCTCCCCCACCCCTAAAAAAAACTCCAACTCAATTCTTCCTCAGCTTGTAGACACACTGGCTGTTTAAATGCCTGTGGTTTGAAGTAGTACAAACACAGATTCCATGTTTATCATTAACGTGATACACTGGACATGTAACAGTGTGCCAAAAATGACCCAGCAATTTAAATTCACATAACATGTCATTCTGAGGCAATAACCTACCAAAATGCCCAACAAGTTTAAAAATCATCCAAGCTAAAATAACAAGTTAAGATGTTAATGTTATACGAAAAAACTCTCACACTTTTTATCATAATCGTGACCGAATAGCTCTCTGATTTAATCATGATTTTCTCCTACATTGAACCCAACAACACATTCAAAAGACTATACTAATGCTGAAAGGCTACATTGGAAGCTGCTTTCACATACAGACATCTGGATATATAGAAAGCTTTCACAGATTGAAAGAATGTTGCAATCTTTTTTAAAAATTTCATATTTCATAAGAACCGATTGTTAACATTAAAAATAACATCCATTCCTGCAGCCCACACCAACAGCATGCAAATGATTATCTAACCAGTCACCACATCAAGCAAGTTAGAAATAAGACTTTCAAATGGGGGACAAAAACTTTGACATGATGGTTTGAAAGGGTAGGATGATGGTAAGTAGATTAACATTCAAACGACAACAACAACTAAACATGACATTGTCGTAAATCAACTTAGAGTGTTAATGAAGAAGAGGATGTTGCTGAGTGACAAAAAAAATTTAGAAAGCTTTCCAAGGGAAAATTATAAAATCATATTTGGAGTTTCATGGGACTTTCTTTTAAACTATGCTTCAACTTTTGTCACGAGGGAATCATACCACTTTTCTTTTTTGTTTTTTTAACTTGAGTGCTACATAACTCTGCTTTTGGCCCTGTCTCCACTGGAAAAGGAAACCAAAATAAAAAAACAAAAAATATCTATTGATCCATGAGGGATCAAATGCTAACACTATTCCTATATATGGAACTCCTAATCAACTACAAGGACTGGGAACCTTTTTTTAAAAAAGATTTAAAATCATTATATTTTACTCTTTGAATAATCTATTCCTAATCAATACAAAAAGTGTTGGGACATAGGAAAAGGCTTGTTTAGATCGCTTGATCCACAACAGCTGGCAAAGTAAGGCACAGACGAGGTGCGAAGAGCTCACAGCTTTCCTTTGGAAAGTTTTCTCAGCAAAAAGAGCCGGAGCTCATACTCACCCCATCTCCCTGCCATTGGGCACTGCTCCCATCCTCCTCTTGGGCCTCGGTGGGTGTACGGCGCGACTGCCCACGACCCCGGTTGGAGGTGTGGGCATGCTCTGAGCCTGTCAAATCTGGGGTGAGTTTGCCGATCTTTCCTCCAGAACTCAAGGCCTGGGAACAGGCAAAAGGGGACCAAAGAAGAGAAAACCCTTTGTAACATGCTGTTAGCATTGCAAAGTCTGTTCATGTTTTGCATTTAATTTTCTTTATAGATTTTCCCCCCTGTATCTACTTTTGACATTTTTTTGACAGAATGATACAAGTTCTGAGCCGTGACTATTTTTGTTTTGTTTTGTTTTGTAAGAGATCACATAAACTTGAGTACATACTGACCGTTATCATTCTGTGAAAGTGCTTTGAAAATACTACTGATGAATTAATAACAAAGGAAAAAGAAATGGTTGCTAGGAACTATCTCGCCTTTGTGAATTTCAATAGACACATACAGATATAAAAATCAAGGCAATGGCTGAACAAGCTAAAAGGCGAGGGATAAAAAAATAAAATTCTATGAACTCCTTTGAAATTTGCCCTTAATACAAGTGATGCAACTATGAAATAATGTGCTTGAAAACCTGAGTTAAACAATATATATTTATAATTTTAAAAAAAAACAGAAAAGAAATAAAGAGCAGAAGTTAACCAAGAAAATAAATTCTATTATTACCACAGCAAACTCCCAAAGAAAAGAATGAGAAAACAGGTAAAAGTAATCAAAAGTTTTTTAAAGAGCAAGTTAAGGCCAAACTGTCAGATTTTAAAACGATGTTATCTTTTGTACACAGTACAGCGTTACATTGACAAAAAATAGAACAAAACAAACTTATGCAGGTAATATAACGGACCCATGTTCCGCCCTCAAGGGGTGACACAATTTTTAGGATGCAGAAGCAAATTGTACGTAAACTCATGCTTCATGGATCCGTTCAATAATTGATCGTTAGAGAAGCTTAAAACTGTTTGTCTACGTGCAGGGATGACTTTGTTTTTTATGATGTGTCCTTGCTAAGTATGATGCTGAAAATGATGCATTCCATTTGCACACATATATATATATATATATATATATATAATATTTATATATTTATTACAGACAAGACCTTATTGATAAAAATAAATTTTTCCATAAATTCTATCAAACTTAATGTGAAATCTCAAATGAGGCCAAAGCAATTCTTTTTATTTAAACCTAACCACCCATTCTTAACTGAGAACAAAATGAAAATGTAAAGCCGCATCAGAACTTGAGCAAACTTTCAACTTACATACATTTAACATAAATTTATCATAAATTAAACTTAACAAAACCCCCCCCCCCCCCCACCCCAAAAATAAATAAATAAATAAATAAATAAATTAATTAAAAATATATATATAGACGTCTATATATATTTAAAAAACCAAAAAAAACCACCAAAAAAAAACCCAACCCAAAAAACATGTTTTTAAAAGTAATGATTTACACAACAGAATTGACAGCAAAAGTAATGGATTAAAATCTTCACAATGATAATTTTCTTGTAAATTTTTTAATAAATTACTCATATGGTTTCATATCTCAAAATATGAAGATAAAATATCATAATTCCAGTCCATGCAGAACATAGGTAAACAGATAGATATATAAGATTAATCTTATCAAAATACAGGTAGTGTTAAACTAGGATCTTAAATCTGTTAAATTTTTGGTGACAGCTAAAGAGTCAGAACTCATTTCTACCAAAGATATGTATATGGTGTGGAAGTATATCATGGGACAAAAGGTATCACATAATGAAAAAAGGTAAAGCAAGTTCAACAAAACGGGAAAAAGAGAGCACTTTCGAAGAGATGAAGGGATCAAATGTAGTGTTAGGAATGAACACATGAATGAATGAGTGAATAAATGAAATGGAAAGAACAATGGGATGGATTTGATATGCAAATGGATGTATGGTAAAATGGCTGTATGATTGTCAAAGTCGAGTTCAGAGCTTTCTTAAGGATAAATCATGAATAAAAAGGAAGATGGATGAAATGAAGGACTGGGGGTGGGCGATGGTGGTGGTGGGAGAGGGGGAGGGGAGGGATTCCATTGTGAGCCAATCAGAACGCTGAGGACCACTATGCTGGAATGCCTGAAGGCAGCAGTGCTGAGTTGTCTCCGTCCTTTCTACTCTTGATCATTGCAAAGCAATCTACATTATGTATCATTTTCTGTTGTTTGTCTTTGAAACACACTATTCCATATCATAGTTTCAATTTTTTGTTGGTTTTTAATTTCCATGACAATAGCAAAATCATTTTAAACATTGTTTTTAAACATAGAAGTATGAAAATTGTACACATAATTGAGCATTGAGGGCTGCTATGGCCAAACAACTAAATCTGCATCCAGTGTCTTTCTAAGGAATTTCCTTGCTTGTGAAAAGTAATGATAATTTCTAATTTTAGAGTTGTATTTGACACCAAATTGTTGTGGCTGGTATCTCATATCATAGCCTCTGCACTTTTCAATGAAAACATATATATTATCAGAATCAAGTAGTATTCCAAATGTGCCATCTTCATCAATTAGGCAGTGAACAAGAAATGTGTTCATTGAAATATATAGGATATAAAAGCAAATGAAAGAGGAAACAACACACTGAAGGAGTATCGCATGGAGGAGTATCATCGCATGAAGCGTCAATGGGGTGGGGAATAGTCAATTTTCTGAAGCCAATATTGTCATATAATTTCTTAAAAGAGATGTGTTGGTTTGTGTTAAAAATTATCTTAGTCCCATTGCCTGGTTGGCAAATACACAAGGTCAAGGCGGAAATTTCCAAGCAAAATCCTCCCAATAGACCCATTGATATCATATCATTTCCAAAAACCCAATGGTAAATTTCCATTACAAAATTTAGTACAAGCCTTCCCTTTTGCCTGTCTAGAATCAGCAATAAAACAATTAATAAACAAATTGTTAAATCGTTTGCTTCTGGAAGCTATTGTTTTACGTCATTTGGTTATCCCTCTTATAATGATTGTGTTTGATGTTAACCATTAAATGTTCTCTCTGTCGGCTATGTGGCAGATAATTCAAAAAAATTATTTTACACAAAACAAACTTTTTCATAACAAGTGCAGAAACAGATAGCTTCTGACAGTTTGTAGGAAAAGAGAAACCTTGAATTCAAAAATGTGATATGAGGGGAAGTTGCGAGAAATTGGGTTAAAGTTTGAGGGATAAGCAGCTTGAAATTGTATTTTATTAGACCTGATTGGGTCCAATCTATGAATAATATTTTTCATATTTTTTTCCACTTAAGAGATTACAACAACCTTTTATCTTTTGGTCATAAACTGGAAGAAAGCAATCTAAATGCAAAAATTACATGCAATTATAAATACAATCGGAAAAATATAATACCAAAGACATCCATTAATGTATAAAGCTGATAAATAAAACCGAATGGAGTAGTGATATGCGTTTTATTTATTTGTATTCATGATAATAACATATTTACAGTCTGTATGGATTGGAATATCCCCTCAGGAATGAAAACAAAGCAGGTTTTTAGTGCCATTGAGAAACAGTGCCCCACATCTTTTTGTCCACCCACAAAATTATGATTGAAACACGTTGATATCCTATTTCATTGACTCTATCATTAAGAGGCGACCATTTCTGTGAACCATGGACATGATGATTGACGTCACTTTTGACAAATGGCATTGTTAAAAACCAGTTTGTCGGGAAACGTCTTTATAAGAACTCTTAATCAACAAATAAAATGGACTTTAAAAACATCAAATTTTACTTTTTGATTGGTTCAATGATTTTAAATCAATTCAAAAAGGTTTGTGGCGTACGGAAAGGCTTGTTTAGATCACTCGATCCAAAACGGCTGGCAGTTAACGGCACTTTGTGAAAAGTTCTTGGCATTATTTAACAATGGCACTACATACAGCTCGGTATTTTCAGTCAGCTTTCCAACCATTTATCTAGTAATGTAACTGTCAACAGGTAGCACACGGATATCTTAATCAACGTATGTGTGAGCACTGGCTTTGGGTGTTTGCTTTGATGGGGGATGGAGCAACAAAAGCACAGGATCAAACTATGGAAGGGAAAGAGTTACTCACATTTTTCTTGGACTTCATGGCACATTCTTCGAGAGCTTCCGCAGCCTCATACTTTCCTTGTCTCCTATATAACGCTCCAAGGTTCTTAAGTGTGGTTGTTACTGTTGGGCTAGAAAGAAATGTTAGAATGTTATATCCTCTGCATTGAAAGTATACTTAGTTTTTGTACCGTTGCTTGGGGGTGGAAATTGTTAATCCAAAGACAAATCATATTTAGAAAGAATAATAAAGAGAGCTACCAAGCATGCCGTCGAAGTTAAACCTTTGACCAATTATTATCAGATTATAGCTTTCAGGATTCATTTAACTTTTTTCATGTATTTATAAATATCTTTCTTTTGCCCTCAGCTCGACAAACTGGAAGAAAAGAAAAAAACCCATAAAAAAAAAACCCCCCCAAAACAACCTACCTGTCTACTTTAGATGAGTTTTTATGCCAGGCTCCATACTCTGGCAGGGGAGGAGCTCCTTCCTTGTTCTTGCCCTTTGGAACACAAAATTGGGTCATTTGTCATTAGTAATGAAGAAAGTGAAAACGGAGCAGACATGATAAGAAATGGTTGATTAACAGAAGGAAAGTATATGAAGTGCAAGGAAACTAAGAAATTAAACCAATCAGGATAATTACTGATTACTGTGGTAATCCAACTCATGCCTTTTTCTCATTTGTACTTAATAATGATGTGATTGAGGTTTCTTTTGTCTTCGTTTGCTAGTTTTTGAGAAATTAAGCCATATCATATTTTAAATGGTGCTTCTATTTAAAAAAGTATGGACTGAGTAAAAAACTTTGCCACAAAGGAAGCTAAATTCTGTCACATTTTTTACAATGAGAACAGAGTTTTAGGCTTATCACACTCTTTCTTCCAAATTGAGGGAAAATTACTGATCAAATAATGATAAGATTTAAAGTCTATACTGTAAATTATAAAAGAAAATTTGCTTTCATCCAAGCTACACAACTAAACTATCAACGTATAAAAAAATATATAAAAAAATGGCCACTGCTTTTTGTCCCTGCATAACACTGCTTGTCTTATCTCATACCGTTTTTCATTTAAAAAAACCTAAAATAACATTGTTAAAGCTACCAAAAAAAACAAAACATACCTTGTTTTCTTCTCTTTCTTCTGCTCGAACCCAGATTGGTTTATTTTCACCTGAATGAATTAAAAATGAAAAACAAAAATGTCACTTCAAATTGTTAGCTCACATGAATTTAATTTAATTCTATGATATTGTCATTGAGAAATAAGTTTGTAATGGTTATTTCAGATATTTGTTGTTCTTTGAAGAGAAGAACATTAGCACAGTGTGAGTCATTGAAGTGGGAAGTAGCACAACATCGTATTAAAATTATCAATAGATTGTTAAACAGAAAAAGAACCAAATTCAGGGAGAAGATGTTGAGGGAGAGGGTCTGTGGAAAAAGAATCAGCACAAGACATCCTTTCATTACCTTCTACTTTTCCAAATTCCTTTTCATGTGTCATTGTCAGTACTTCTTTATATAAAAGCTCTGCTTGTTTGTATTTCCCTTGTTTTAAATACGCTGAAGCCTGAAATAACAACAAAGCATGTTTAACAGAGGTCGTTCATTACATCAACTTTAAATTAATGGACAAATATGACGTATGTTTACCAAGATCATGTGAGACTATCAGCTTATTTAAGTTAAAGTTTTACAAATTTCATTATTATTATTTTTTACACCTAAAAACTCCATTAGACTTGCTTTTCCGCACTTTTTAAAAATAAAAGACAAAATGTTTGCGCATTTTAAATCAAGACAGTAAATTCATATGATATGAATATGAATATGTATCTTATAATTTAAATGTGAAATAATATAGGCAGTACAAAATTAATCCACTTTCAACTACTTATGTAATCTTGTATACAATGAAGAAATATTTAGTAAGAATATGCCTTGACTTTGTGCAAACTAACATAAATGACTCATAACAACATCTAAGAACACCATAAAAAGTGGGTGAATATAAAAAAAAGGACTTGTAACTTAAAGTGTTGGCAAAGGTACATTTGAATAAAGGGGGGAAAAAACCCAACAAAGACAACTATAAAAAGGGGTTAGGGAAAGTTTAAATGTGACAAGAGAATAGTAATCCACCATCACAATCACAATAAAAATGATCCAAAAAAAAGTATTTCTATTTCGTTTTATCTATAAGTGCTCTCTCTTTTCTATTTATTTTGTCTTTCTTACAATAAACTTGACTATGTTGTGAAGAAGTTAAATGTGAAGTCCTTTCATGTCATGCTGTCAAAAATTGAACTGTAAATCCTTGATTCTGTGTTTAAAACATTTCTTCAAATATCCTTGTCTAGCAATGTTGCATTGTACCAGCTTAAATCAAACTGTACGACAACCAATATCACGTCACAGACGCACACACACACACACATACAAACACACCCACACACACAAAGAGGCAACAGGCATTATTTCAATCGTCACTTATGATTACTTTCAGGTTTTTGTTCTATCTAGGAAAATGCTTTTTCTTTCATTGACATGAGTAATTTTAATCAATCACAAAATATGTTAATAAATAGAATAATAGTCTCGACCTTATCATTATCATATAGGCAACACATTTCACAATTTCAACATATCATAAGTTAGGTTTCCAAAATCATGTCAATTGAAAGCTCATGATAAAAGATTCAATATCAAGAAATACTCTAATGGCTGAAAAGATATTCTTATACGTTATTTCAGGCCACTGTTGCTATCAAAATATGTTGTTTTATACAACTCAAAGTGTTGTTTTAGATCTCTCAAAGTGTGGTTTTTAGAGCTCTCAAAGTGTGGTGTGGGTCTTGTATAACAAGAGGTCATTGAAAGGAAAACCATATTGAAAGATATTAAGTGAAAAATGATTTTTTTAAGGTTTCTACTTTGCTGAGAGGACATTTTCTTTCCTTCCCCTTTTCTATCAGTAGAATTGATACATCAATTCCTGGAAACTAGTTTCTTGTGATTGTGTATCTTAACTACAATGAAATAATCAATATGTAAACTCTTTAGGTGGCAGCATACATTCCAAACAGTATTAAGGGGTCCATGGGTGGGAATCAAATTTGAAAACCACTGATTTAGACTTAAGATGAACAAGTAAAAGGTTAATTTAATCATCCAGCCTCATGGGTGTTAGTTCGTATCAGCGTGGTGCAAGCATGTTATATACCATTCTTGTCAGGAGTTCAAACCTTACCAAATTGTTCTGCGTTTTAACCACATTAGGATCATCAAAGCCCAACTTTTTCTTGTATATTTCTACAGCTCTCTGGTAATATTTTTCCACCTGCAGATCACATCAATAATAAGAACAATGACACCAAAGGCAAAAATGAGATCCATGAAAAGCAATAGAACAATAAATATAAAAAAAACCCACAGGGTTGGAAGTGAGCTGCTGAATCTTGGTTGAATTTCTCAATTTCCTTGAAACAAAAGAAATAAAATAAGGCAAAATATAAAAAAAAGCATGCAACAAAGAAACACAGAATTCTACATGGAGAAGAGAAAAAAAAGGTTTAAAAATCAAGTGAACAAAACTGATATCTGTCAAAATGATTGAAGAAAAAGGGTAGAACGACCAATGTGGGTTTGAATAAGTTTCATCAGATGGATTACAAAACACACTCCGAGAATGAAAATTCAGACTAGGAAATATTAGACTTGAATTTATCCATTTGAGTCGGGTTTAAGACCAACGTAAGAAACAGACTCAAAGGCCAATTAGATCAAAACTTCCTGCAGCAGTTCAGAATATCACTGATACTGATTGATTGTCCCACATTTTAACGTAAAAGTGTCTAGCAATTTATCCTTAGAACTTCAATAAACTTGTTAATTAATATCAATTAATACCAAAAACAAAACCCAAATAAAATTAAATGAAGTTATAACTAGAACTAGACATGTATGTTTTTTCTTCAATGGTTCATAATAAAAAAATCTGTCACTAAACTTGGTGGTTTTTGCGGTCGAATGTTGCATTAATGGTTTTTGATGCGTTTGTTGAAAACTCCTGATAAGGTGTCTGCACACACAGCTTTGAAGAGTTTTAAAAAGTATAAAAACATTGTGAAAGAGAGTGACATCAGGATCAACAGAGGTGAAATAATTTAACCAAGGGTCAGAATGGTGCTAATAAATAAGGGAGGATACCTAAACTACACATAAAGTAATGTGCTGATGAAAAAAATTAACAAGATACAAAAATATATAATTCAAGTTACAACAATCAGATATTATGACGGCAGGGATAGAATCAGATCTTAGTTTTTATTCTGAATCCAATTATATCCATGATGTTGAAATATGACCATTGTAAAGCCTTACTTTTATCTCTTTAAAAACAAAAAGAGAAAAAGATCTGCAGTTAACACTTCACCAAATTATCAGAGTTTTTCAAAATTACAGCATTCAAATAATAAGCCTCTTTCCAATTTAAAAAAAATGTTATTTACATATTATATACTGCACATAAGTTCTAAATTCAAGTAATGATTGAATATCCAAAAGTTGTTATCCCTGGTTTTGATACTATATTCTACTTGAAGATTTGACTGGTATTAAAGGTATTTAATTCCGTTTTCAGTCAATATCTTTCTCTTTCTTTCTTTATCAACACCTATAATATCTTTCGGTATTAAGTTTGGTTCTTTCTTTCTTTCTTTAGAAATTTCCTTTCTACCTTTCGGTGTAAAGTAAGTTTAGTTACTATGGATAAATTTCCCTCACATGGGATCATATATGCCCCTCAACAGCTTCAAGGCGAGTTTGGTCATACAAATTATATAATTGCCAATTTCAACAACATAAATTTTCATCTTAATGCCATTTCATCATTGTTGCAATCTGCCTTTGTCTAGATGTGTAACAAATACAAATTTGAAAAAATAAAAGACAAAAAAAAAGACAAAAAGAAAGACACATAAAAAAGTAAAAGGCATGCTACACAAAGGGGGATGGAAGGATTGGTGGGGGGTGTTGACAGAGGGGGGGGGGGGGGATAACAATGAAGGAGGGCTGGGCGGGTGGGCAGGAAGTGCCAGCCACTACTGTGGCCTTACCAGGTTGTTCTTAGTCTTGGCCACGTTGGGATCATCTGTTCCCAGTTTACCTTCATAAATCTCTACAGCCCTCTGATAGTACTGTTCTACCTGTAAGCATGTTCAGGGTGGTTAGCACTGCCATCACAACACAATTATCAATCTACACAAACATTCCAGCTTCTTTCAACACTGACAGCAATGGGATTCAGCAACCTTTTATCAATGAATGCATCTGCATCACCAAGGAATAGCGTAGGGCAGGGTCACTCCACACATTTAAAAACAAAACAAAACCAAACTCTCTTTATTATCTGGGGGAGAAGATCTATTTAACAGCTGCTTGCCACTGTGATTCACTCTGCATACAAGGCTCTTGCCAATTCTTTGTTTAAAAAAATCATACTATATTTTTAATCTATGACTTTTATGATTGTTTATCCAGTCCCCTTTATACAGCAAAAAGTAGTGTAGGGGCCAGCCAAATGTCAAGCTATGAAGGGTGTTCATGACAAATGGAAGTAAATCCAAATGTCAATGAGGACTTCACCACTCATCACGTAACACATGACTAGAAAGACCCTGCATCAGGAATTAAAGACGAGCAGGTGATAAGCCCACCGCGTGACTTTTAACAATACATAATGCTATAATGTCTGATCTGGTGATATCAAAAAGAGCTTGGACAGACAGAGATATTAAGTGATCTAAACCAAAATTTTCATTGTGCAATTTCCACATGTCCGAAAAGCTGAAGAATAACTTCCTTAATAAACACTGCTGAAGACAGCGATCAAGTACATTAGAACAATTATCATCATTGAATTGGTAAGTCATGTATGACCAATGACTTTGACCACCACTTAAACTGAAACATTTGTGGTCCAAGAAAAAGGGTAAAATTAGCAGCCTCTTGTAGTGAAACTGCACCAAAATGGGGATTATGTTAGCAGTGATATAAATGGGATTTTGAGTCAGAATAAAAGTACTGGGACCTGTAAAAATATTTCAGATTAATGTTAGCTTCAAAATAAGCGTTTTTTGGTGGTCTAATGAATTAACCACGCAGTGATCAAACCATGCAGCATCAATGAAATAAGTGCGGAACTATGACACAAATGGCCAAATCCATTTTTCCTTTCCTTTCCTTTCAAATACATAAAGACACTCCACACATGGGAAAAACTAACAAAAAATGGTTTCAATTCCTGAAAGCTGAAAACTGAAATTAAATTAGTAATAATAAATGAACAAATTGCGACTCCATGATGAAATAAATACTTTTCCTGTTGCTCAGCAGACTTCACCATTCTGATAGAATACGTGACAATGTACCCAGCAATCATTTCTTGTTTGAAAATTACAATTCAGGTTCCGTTCTTACAATTCAATATTCAATTCTGACTAATTCACATAAAGCATTTGGTCCTCTGCCTTAGAGGACAAACAGGATTTTACTTCAAATAAGTTGTTTAATGGAAGGCATGCACCTGTTTCTATACCAAACCTAAATTGCCTTTATGCTTCTATTCCTTGACTGCAAAATTACTTCACCTTGATTTAACATGCTTCTCTAATTAAGTACTTGTAAATGTCTGCCTTTCTCTCTATGGATAGCTTTGTGGCCTCCTTGACCCTTTTTCAACCAATGAATGGAATTGATAAAAGGGCTGTATAACAATGCTGTGCCAATTTTGTTTGAGTGTCTGAATGAAGACAGCAAACATAGCTCAGGACTGTCATTCCATGGTAAATTCTTTGAGCATGTGCAATCATAAAGACAAATGTAATATTACATATCAAAATAAGATCTGTCTTTTTTAAACCGGACAATTTATTGGCATAAATCACAGATGCAGTGATCAATGTTGATCCATCTTCACATCTTTTAGGTAGAATAAATAAAAATCTTGATAAGTAATAATTCTGACTTACCTCTTCATATTTCCCCTGGTTTTGACAAAGTAAAGCCAGATTATTTAACTGTTTGGCTACATCAGGGTGATCCTTGCCTAGCACCTGAGAAGACAGAGGGATCATGATTATATATAAGAATGATGAGAGTTTAATTGGGAAAACGTTTATCGAGTGATTCATTTACTTTTTTTCTATGTATCATATTTCAATATAAACTCAATTGTGTTACTCACAAAAGGAAAACTATTGAAGAAAAATAAAAACTGACAAACTTTAATAAGATCATTTATGGGAAACTGGTGTAAACAAAATCATAGAGGGGGAATCATTGAATAACATACCTTCTCTCTAATCTCTAGAGCTCGTTTACATAAAGGCTCTGCTTCTTTGTATTTTCCTCTTTTTCCATAGAGAACTGCTAGGTTGTTGAGGGTGGCTGCCACCTGATGGAAGGAACATGGACCCGATTAGAGAAGAAATGACTTAAATAGTATTTTCCATAATATCTACATATATCTTTTTTTTTTTCTCAATATAAAACTTCATATTCAAATTTCCTTTAAGTGCTCCACATTGGTAAAATAGTGACTTTACATTAAACAATTTTTTTATAGAAATAACTTTCTTAATAATAATATATAATGTTACTTTTATAATCACAAAAATTAGCTGAATCAAAGACAATTTGATTTGATTGAATTTAAGCTTCAGTGGAAAACAAATATCTATTTAACAAACAATTTTACAGTGCCAATTAAAATTAAATTAAAATTAAATTGACAAAACAATGAAATCATGGTAATTTTGCAAATCATCATTTAAAAAAAATAAAAATATAGCAATATCTAAATCAATAAAAACATGGAATATTGAATGAAACTCATAAAAGTCATTGGAAAACATAGGCTTCAATATTGAAAAAAGAATATACATGTACACATTGAGGGCACAACATTGAAAAAACAAAGCATCTAAAAATTTGAAAAACAGCAATGACATCCTTCAATTATTATATATATATATTTATCTATATATTCAAATTTGCCAAAAGAGATAATCTGCAATGAAAAAATATCTTGCAAGTACTTGCTTAGCATTTCTAAGCTTTTTCCGCACATGCAAAATGACATGCTGCCCTGAAGTGAAAACTTTCTCAGACCACACACTTTTTCAACATTTCATAATTGTACTCTATCCACACAATTCATTTTTAGAACGGCTGAGAGATTTCTCTTATAAATCTATCATCATGCAATCATAAAAAAAAAGAGAATGGTAGCCGTCATGATATCCATAAGGATACTAAAATATAGTGGGCTCTACGACAAACAAGTGTAAAATAGTTTCAACTGACACATTTGCCATGAATGTAATTTCTTTCTTTTTTTTATTATTTGGTTTATGTCATCCATTTCCTAACAGAAAGGCGATGGTGTAGATCTTAACTTCTAGAATTCTGGATACTAAAATCTTTAGAAATAACAAGCAGATTCTAGGACAAAAATCACTAGCCGTCCAATTAAACAGACATCCAGAAATAAAATGAATCGAAATTCACTGCAATGGGTCCATTCCCCTACAGTAGCCTTGACCCAGACCAAATATACTGGCTAAGCTTGAATAGTTTAATATCCAAATTTATTATGTATCAACTGCTTGACACCTCAAGCCCTTTCTATGAGCACTTAGCGCAGCTTGCACTGCTCTCAGCTTTAAATGTTACATTTCTCAAATCTACAATGACTAGCCATCTTCCAGAATCAAAGCATTCCTGTTTGCAATGATAGAAAAGGATGACCTTTCACCAGGTAAGGTCAATCTTCAATAAGATGTGTCATTTAAAACACAGGAACCTTTGATCTGGAGAACCACTGCCCATTAACATTTACAACACATACAGATAAAATAAGTTTAAAAGATTTAAATCAAATCATTAACTGACAGCTAAATTTTTCTATTTGTGTGGGAGACATTTTCCTCTGTTGTTGATGTAAAAAATGTAAAACCCAATGGGCAAATTGAAACAAGGATTAAAATGTAGCTATCTACATATATAGACAATGAAAATTGTTCACATCAAATTTGGTGACAACACTTGGATGAAGAAGCCAAAAAACAAAAAAACAAAAACAAAAACAAAAGTGAACAATGCATACATTCACATCTTTTTTTCTTTTTAATCAAAGGGAAATTCATTGCAAGCTTTAAGAATTTTAGTCATGCAACTTTGTAAACTTAAAATGGACAATCTTTTCAAAAAGCATGTCACTAAAGATGAAACCAATACAAAAATGGTGAAGGGTTCTTTCTTATGCACATTCAAATCTAAATCAAACGCATGCGTGCACATATGCTTTAACTTTAAGACACTTAAAAACAAAAATAAACTAGGAAATAAAATATGGAGGAGAGCATTCAGCTTAACATCACATCAAAATAAGTATACACCACGATGCTATTGGTGGATGGATGATATCTATCTAAACACTCTGACCAATTTCTCCAAATCTAATTTGCCTGGCTTCACTACACATACAGCAATTATCAAGACATTCATTATTCATTCATTGCTTCATGCATAATACAAAACTATGCTTTCTACTTGACAAGGCAACTGTTAAAAGGAATACTAAAAATTTATTAATCATGAGATCATTTTTTTTCTTTCTTTTCTTCCCTTTCTTATTCATGTTTGAATTCTTCAATGTCAGAAATTGTTGTAACTGCTTGCAACTCTTTATTGACTTCTTCTCCATGCATCACAAACAAATATCCACTATTGGCTAAAATCTCCCAAATAATTTCTCTCATTATGATGCAGTTTTCCATGTTGATTCCAATCGTACATAAATCAAGACAAATTTTGTTCCCAGTTATATCAAGTCCCTCGGCAAAAAAGGGGAAACTCAATAAACGAAGATTTGATATAATACCATGATTGACAATAAAAACAAAACACATAGGAAAACAGCTAGCACTGCAGGTTTACATCCATATGTAAATAATAAGCACGGTGAGAAAACTGCATGCAAGTACGAGCAGTCAACTTTTGACCAACAACGACTGTCAAATGCAAGGCGGCATTGGCATAACTCACAGCTGGGTGGTCAGAACCTAGCGTTCTCTCCCTGATGCTGAGCGCATCATGGAGCAGGTTGGTGGCCTCCCTGTATTTGCCTTGATCCCTGACAGCCGCATTCACAGATGGCACGATATCAGGGGGAGGAGGAAAAAGGAAGAATAGGATTATCTCTAAGCCGGATAGAATAGTACAACAAAGTCCCACTGACATTGGTCAAGTTTGGAGTCCTTCAGCTCTTGTTCTTGATCAATCTGTTCTTTGGCTGCTTTGAGTCTACACATATTTTTTTGTGTGCACCCTCTGCTGTAGAAACATGCTGTATTAATCATAATTCATAAACTTTGAATAACAAAAAGGGCTGACAAAAACAAACAAATAACCTTACACAACACATTATAATTCCAATGAAAAACCTGGAACAGAATGTCAATTTCCATTTGGACAATAAACGTGTATATCATAACAACACGCACAAATCAAACAAAATAGAAAAAACAAATAATCAAGGACAAGAACTGAACGCTAATGATTGAATACATGACACTCGAGTCTCCAGGGTAACAGACAGACAATGCAGCTGACATCACACAGGGACAACAAAGACACACAAAGACATCACAAACAAGACAAGTCCCGATCACTGCTTTGTTGTGACCATCCAGCCACCCTGTGAGGATGTCTTTTAAGCTGAACCTGGAGAAATGCTGAGAACTAAGACAAGCTTCATGTTATTATACAACACTCACAGCAGGGTGGCTCATGCCGAGAGTCTTTTCCCTAATAATGAGAGCATCATGGAGGAGGTTACCCGCTTCTTTGAACTTGCCCTGATCTCTGAAACACATACATGCACAAGTGTGAGGACTTTAAAAGACAAAAAACCACCCCCCAAAATATAATAGGATCACTGCTCTCCAAAAGTCAATCCTTGACGGAATATGGATTTTTTTTAAATATTGAGAGGATAGAGAAAAAGTAGCTTGATTTTCAATTTTGCTTTCATAAATAATGCTGTTGGAAAGTGACAAAACTTTACATTTTAAATCAAACTAGTTTGAATTTAATGGATCTATCTCATTAGTCTTGCATATACCATTTCCAACCCAGAAATTATTCATCCCTTTCAAAAAGAAACCATAGTCTTAATAAAATTACAATGTGAAATGTTTCATGCCACTGCCAGAAAGATCAGTCACATGACTCACACACAGACTCACTCAGTCACAAACAGGCTCACACAGACTCACTCACACACAGACTTACTCACACACAGACTCACTAAGTCAAACACACAGACTCACTCACTCACATACAGACTCACTCTTTCTCTCACT
>JARFNW010083231.1:0-13261 GCA_031763155.1 Dirona albolineata
GAGAGAGAGAGAGAGAGAGAGAGAGAGAGAGAGAGAGAGAGACAGAGAGGGAGAAGGAGGGAGGAAGGGAGATAGAGAGAGAGAGAGAAATAGAAGGAGGGAGAGAGAGAGAGAGGTGGGGGGGGGGGGAAGAGGGGGAGTATTCCGGGCGAACGAACGCCATACAAAATCAATGAACATGAGTGCAAATTTTTCAAGCTCTTTATTGAATCTTGTAAAGCAGCACTGGCTATAAAATATTATAATGACATTTGACGGTATAGACACTTAAAAAGCCACCGCACTGTATAGATAGGTACTTAAAAAGGTATCGCCATGTATAAAAAAAAGCTATGATCAGCAAATGTCAAAAATATGCTATGATCAGCAACACTAACTCTTAAATATTGCACTGCGTGGTGGTGACAATAACAAGTAGCAGAAGGTATAATAAAATCAATATAGAATGATACTGATAGCCGTAGTAGAAGTGACTGCTAATGCTATGTGAAGCTGATCTTCTTTAGTTTGTCTGTACCTAATTAAAAAAAATATTTTCATGTTACCAATTTCTGTTTTGTTTCCACTTTCTCCTTATTGTTTACTTTCAAAATAAAGTTGAGATGAAGCAGTAAGGTCTGCCATAAGCTAGTGTTTAAAATTAGGGGAATAGTTATGGTGCAATTTCAAATCAAATACAAATCACAGGTTTTATAACTTAGATATATCAATTAATGGTTTATTTTTGTAAAGCATGCCATTAACACAACAAAAATATTAAAGAAAACTGATTGTGGTGAATTGCTTAAGATTGGACGGGGTTGAACAGTGCGTGAATTATCGCAGCGGGTGGCGGTTTAGTCGGTAACGTACATGATGCCCTGGTGTAAGATTTATGGGTGGTAGGGGTACTATCACCGTCCCCCCCCCCTTCCCTGTCATTTGTAATTATCCATCATCCATACAATGCTCCCTTTGTTATGCATGTTTCGTTTGGTCTGTCTTGCAAAAGACAGTCAATCTACGTTTGTACACCGTTGAGTTAAGATATGTTCCTATGAAAATTGCATTTGTATTTGCATGTTTGTAGTCAAATAAACTTTTCCTAAATGTGAACTATATTGGCGTGATTCATTATTTCACACTGGTTACAACTGGGAAGACATAAGTTTAAAAAAAAACAGCCATAATGTAAGGGAAAAAAATAATAATAGACAAAAGAAAAATACGAAAAGAAGAAAGTCACATCCCCAAAAATATCAAATAATCGAAGGCATAATTCTTTGGTCACATAGGTGCATGAATCAGTTACATGTAAGTAATAGGAGACTAGAGTATAGTGAAAGGAAATGAAGGCAAAGGGATGCATCCAAGTCCAAGGCAAAAATAAATTCAACAGATATGATAATATATGGAGAAGTTAAATTGCTTCAGACAAGAGCAAGGCAATGCAGGCAATCACCTCATTACAATTTGACATCGTTAATCTGGATAATACAGCATCGGAGAATAATATAAATTACTTTAATGATTTTTCTCATTGTTCGTTATTCCGACTCAGACACTTCAAAGAAAGTATCATTTCATTGTTGAAATTTTGCCCGACAATTTGACTCACACTGATAGCCAAGACTCTCACTCAGGTCCAATTGATAACGCAACTATCAAGCAGGGCTTGAGGAGAGCAAACAACATGCTATGTTGCCAGCTGGCGATGTGATTGACAGGGAGATGACAAATGATTGAATATGAACACCATCCACAGGCATTATAGCATTTGATCTAGCAGTTAACATCAATCTTGATAAAGTGAGCAAATTGAAGTTATGAATTGCAGTATTTTATGAGGAAAAAACTCCCATATCACCAGCGTCCGTATTCTCAGACATTGCGCTAACGGACAAAGCATTTGTCCAAGCTGTGAATCGCTATGACCACATCATAACTTGAGTATAATTCAATGTTATATGATGCCAACTAAAATTATGCTGACAGTTTTTAACCAAGGGGCTGTGGTGACTACCGGTGCAGATCCTTCAAACTCAAATCACCCAAGAAGCACTGGGAAATTTAGTCGTGTTGCTGTGAGGGTGTCTTATATTATTTTATAACGAGAAAAATAAATAAATATATATATTGGAGAAAAGAAAAAAAAGAAAAAGAGAAAAACAGAACAAAGTTTAAAGATTGCATAGAAATAAAGGATGATTTTTTAAAAAAAGCATTCATATGCCATTTGGCATTCAAACCACCTGGGGTTTCAAGTACACACATAATATGTAATAGAGTAGTCGCTGGATAATTACAAGCTGTTTTGGGTAGGAGAAAAAGGTGTAAATATTCACACCAAGCAGTTATGGGAAGCTACCCAAGTAGCACCTGTATCTGCTACCCCCTAGTGGCATTTACGCGCTCCACTAATCAATTTCAATGGCAATCATTCTGTGTGTTGGTGAAACGTGAGTCTATTCTATGGACCACCTAGTGGGCTCTGGCCAGATTCGTGAAGGGTGTGGATCGCTGTAGAAGATGATAACATCATAGTTTACTCCTACATATGTGGGCCAATGGTTTTCCCACCAAGACAGCTTTCTTTTTTCTTTTTTTTTTTTTAGCTTTTAGTGTGTTGAGGGTGCATTATTTCAAAATGTTGTCACAGCTTAGTAGTTTTGAGTGTGTGCAATTATGTATACCAGTGAATATCAGATGGAAATAATTTGGTCACCAGCCATCATGCAGCGTGCATTTGTGCAAACTGCAAGCCGTGCCGCCATGCAGTGACTACTGTATATACTGGGTACATAATATTGTATATTACATACATGTGTGATTAGAGCTAAATCAATCTATCCCACATATTCGATAATCTGACAAATGTTATGGGTGACGACAGGTGGTGTCAGATTTACGGTGTTAGACTATATTCATTGTTTATCATAACACTGAAGGATTCAAAACACAAGACCCTTAAAAAAATATATATTTTATTAAATAAACAGCTGCACATCTCAAAATACATTTTTGTTATAAATATATATGGCACAATAATTATGACATGAGTAAGGGCATGTGGTAAAAACAGATAATATGAGACAACCCATTTGACAACTCATGTTCGTTAACAGAAATTAAAGAGATTCTCATAGTCATGGGAGCAATGGTTTGATAAATGTGACGAATACCAAACTATACAGTGAAACCTCTTTATATTCAGGCTACCTCATGACATTATTATTACTAGGTTATAAAACAGCTCTAGAGATTAAATGAGCCGTCAACAAATGACTAAGACCATTCCATTAATTCCAATGGCCTTGGCTGACCCAGTTAAAAAGAAATGAAAGGAAAATAACTGATATTTTATAGCATAATATGCAGTGATGAAAATTTCAAGCATGGATCAGTATCTTATTATAGATTTGAAGTATGTTAGCTCTCAAATTACAGTAGTCTTTATCTAAAAGTGTTGTAGAAAGGAGCAAATAAAAGCATGCATTGACAGCAAAGAACCCATCAGATTTAGACTGGAGAAAGGGCATTGGCATGCTTTTAGGTGATAATCACTGTATATTTTCAAAAATATTGTGATCTCATTAAATATCATGGGCATTCATGAGGCAAAAGTTTTTCCTTTTTATAGAGAACAGTACACCTAGCATGTAACGAAAGGTAAAAGTAAGTTTTCTATATGTGACATGCTTTGGATTGTCGAGGAGTAGCAAAGACCTTGGCTCCGTTCTCCGTCCTCATTGTCACACTATAGAATTTCCGTGCCATTTCTCTGGCATCAACTTCAAGTTTAAAACTGAAAAGAAAAAAAAAATGCAACTTCACATGAATGTAATGTTACTCAAGTTTCAATGTCAAGGAACATATTATGTGAAAAAAATAAAAGTTTTATGAATCCCTTGAAATGTATAAATAAAAATTGGAGTACTTCCGTCAACAATTTCACATGGTCAAGTTTTTAATCATACTATGACAATGAACTAAGACAAATCGATCTCTCTAATGCTTAAAAACAAGACGGTGGCCAGCAAATTACATAATTATTATGAACTTGCAGAGCAAAATAATATATTCACAGAACTTACCTTTTGATGATAGATGATACAAGGATTTTCATTTCACTCATGGCAAAGTTTTGTCCAATGCAATTCCTACCGGTAAATGGCAAAGGAATAAACCAAGGAAGGAGACTTAAACACTCTCCATTTCAAGTTGAGCAAAAATGAATACCTCTTGAAATCAAATTATGCTAGTAACGAATAGGGTAATATAATCAGCATTCTGCAGGTAACATAGTCAAGGTGGATATGTGGGGATTGAGTGGGGGGGTGGGGGGGGGGGGGGTTCCGTGATGTATGAGTAATATTATTAGCCACATTCAAAATTGATTATCCTGGGGCTAACATAAGCCACACACATCTGCTGGTCCCTTTTCTTCTGTCTTTTGTTTTGATTAATAACAATAATTAAATTAACAAACAAATCTGAAATTATTTGAGTTGTGTCAAACATATTTCGGGTTAAGCAATTTTGTCTGCATTACATTTTAGTGAACATTTCAACGAGTTGTCAATGTATAAAGGTTGCATTTACCTAACAAGAGAAACGGAGAGATAAAAAAATAAAATAATAAAACTTGGGAATCATAATAACATAACACATCTTTTCTTAATCAATCTCTCATACATATCTATTTCCTCATGGTGAAAGATTTAATTTGACATCAGATAAGAAAACTTGAATGGAAAAATACTTGAGTTTTGTTGGAGTTTGAGTGTCTCCTTAATATAAAAGTGCTGTATGATAATATATTTGTGCTGGAAATGGGGTGGTGGAGGAAAAAACGAGTTATGTATAAGCACTGTTTTTGTAAGCTTTCAAACCAGAAATACAAAATGAAAAAAAAAAAAAAAGTTATAATAAAAATAACAAATATTAATATGCCTGAGATTCGTCCCCAGGGAGAAAATTCCCAATCTTTGATTATATAATTCAAGGTAAAAATTCTAAGCATATAGGGAAGTATTAGACACGACAGTCACACAGTTGTTGGTAATTCAATGTGGTGCCTTATAACACACGTCAGATATTGCCAGTGGAAAATGTGTAATAATTGCGCAACTTACCTGGAACCACCTGAAAAGGGCAAGAATTGGAAAGGGTCCATTTTGAGTTGATCCTCTGCATTAAATCTTTCAGGGTCGTATTCATGAGGCCGATCCCACACATGAGGATTATGGTGAAGATTCCAGATGTGGATCCCTACTGAAGTACCTGAAGTGAACATATATATATGTGTGTGTGTGTATATAAAAGACATAGTCTGTGATAGGCCAGTGTGCTATCTAGAGGGCGACAAATTGCATTGGCCATATTGTTGTGCAGAAATAGTGCTATAGGATATATAACACTCAGGATTTACTTATCACTTTATATCAGGAAAAAATACCCATTTCCATTTAGGATAAATGGGCCATAGGGCTTTTAAAAAAAGACTGAATTACCTTCAGGTATCATGTGACCATCCAATTCAAGAGGTTCGTTCAATCTGCGTTCAATGAAGGGGACAACAGTGTGCACACGCATTGCTTCCTTGATACACATCGTGGTGTACTCCAGTTTGGTGAGGTCAGCCCTGATGGTTTCGCCACCGAAATAAAAAAAAAAGTCAAAATGAGACATATACCATATATATCATTAAGATTGAAATCCAGAGTGAGAGATATACCAATATATCATTAAGATTGAAATCCAGAGCGAGAGATATACCAATATATCATTAAGATTGAAATCCAGAGTGAGAGATATACCAATATATAATTAAGATTGAAATCCAGAGTGAGAGATATACCAATATATCATTAAGATTGAAAGCCAAAATGAAACATATACTGATGTATAGAAACCAGGAAATAAAAATCTTCTAAAAATCTACATTAAAGCAATAATGACAATATGGACCACGGAAGTTAGAGTGACATGATGAGCACAGCAATAGTAATGACAAAGTTAAGGACAATAAGGCTGATAATATGAAAATATTAACGAAAGTGGTCATGATAACAAATTTCACATCATCAATAATGCAAAATGTTATTGATATTTGAAGAGTTTGAATCCACAGTAAGACATAAATTCAAATCTTGTTTTGAGATCGTGGATTTTAGAAGTTTTGACATGGTCCTATACCAACCAAAATCAGAATTAAATAATGGTTGTACGAAAGATGTCTCAGTTTAGTTTGGAAGAAAATAATTGAACTGGTGCAAAGCATTTTCAAAAATGAAATGAATATGTGCCGATTCCCTAAACAAAAGCATGTGTCCAAAGATTAGAACCTAATTATAAGTAAAATGATATGTTCCAATTTTTGATAGGAGATAACATTAACCCTTGTGATCCTTGTCAACCCAAATGTAGAGTGGTCGCTAGTCATGAATTCGCAAACTGAAATTCAGGGACAAACTTTTTTTCCATTTACATAAGTCACACATCAATTAACACACCCCCCCCCTCCCCCCTTTAAATGAAAACTATATCTACACAATACAAACTCGTGGTACGAGTAAAAAAAATTAACTTTACATTGAATAAAAGCAATTTTATTCTAATCAGCCATAGTACATAGTACAAAAAAAAAAAAAAGAAGTATGACAGGCTGTTCAAGTTGTTTTGACCCAATTTATCCTGTGGTTGACGAATATGAATCCAAAATTCAGTATCAATGGAAAGGTAATGCATTTATAACATTGCTAAAATCAATCATTTGCGAGACACAGTAAATCCAACAAATGAGAGTGGGATTAAGCTCTTGAGAAATAATCCAGTGCTTCCACTGGGATTCGAACCCGCAACCTCTTAACCACTGCGCCGCCGGCTACCCGACTTGCAATCAAGTAACCCCAACACATCAATATTCCTGATCATTTAATTACAACGGTTAATCTTATCTTATAATCATCTCACCATTCAAACTCTTCTCTCCCGTCCAAGACACTCATGACTTCTTGATACACCTTTTCTTGGTATTCTGGGTGTGATGCCAGACTATAGAGGGTCCAGGAGATTCCGGTTGTGGTTGTATCATGACCTGAGTGAGATGTGACCAAATATAGGTGTAAAATTCCCCATGTTTCTATAATAATATTAATAATAATAATAATAATAATAATAATAATAATAATAATAAATGGTATTTATATAGCGCATATCCACGATCATCATCATGCTCTAAGCGCTTTACAGTAGCACATTTACCTCGGGCAAGCAACGTCACTCAACACTTAATACGCCACCTGTTAGGCATGAATACAATTTTTTACAAGGACAAACGCTGCTTACAACCGAGGTGACCTCCGAATTTAACGTCCATCTTTGATATATAGCTGTTGGGTGAACACCTGAGGCTAAAATAAATATAATACATACAATAGTAATGATGGCATACCCAGGAATAATTCTACGCCCAACTCGAAGTCATATGAATTACTGAACAACAATAGACTGTACTAATCCATCTCCTCTATTTGTTTCCCTGGCCTCTTGCTTTTTGTCATTATCAAATTCTCTTTTCCAATCAATATCAATATTATTATCATTATTATTACAAAAATATAATATATATAATATATAAATAAAAAACAACAAAAACCCCCAAAAAACAAAAATACAAACAAAACCAAACTCCAAAAACTAATAAAAAAGAAGGCTACTTACTTAATATCTACAATCTAACACTGACAAGTTGGAATCAATGTTTAGTTTTCATTAACACTTACAATCTATGCATCTTAAATCAAATTCCAAACACTGACCTTCAAACAAAAACGTGTCCACCTCATTACGGATCTCCAGTGGGCTGAGACCATTTCCATTTTCATCTCTGGCCGTCAGAAGTGTGTCCAGAAAATCTTTCACTTTGGAAGCATTCTTGGAACCATTTCCTGATTCTGCCCCCTGCAAACAATCAAAATGTATTGTCCATCATGATTTTGATATCTATGAAAATAATAAAATATACAATCTTGATCAAAATTATACAGAAACATACTTTTGATTTTCATATTCACACATAAAATTGGGACACACTGGTATCTCTTGTGAGCAGGTTCTCTCATGAGTTAAAATGCAATATACTACAAATCAATCTCATACTAATAGTATTTCATTCATCATTGTGCAATGAAATATATAATTTCTGGCACTCTGTCAATGACGTCTTATTGTGCTCTAGCGTGTTTAGTGTCCTAGGTGTTGCGGTGATCAGTTGCCAGACTGACAGTTTTCGCATTGTATCACTATGTCTAACTTCATGACTGCGGGACAGTTATTAGCATTCTCATCTCTGTCATCGTTATTTGTCTTTGCAAACAGTTATTGGAACTGCTTCAACTCCATAGATCACAGCTGGTCACAGTCATAGTCTTATATCATAGACTATAAGACTTACAAAGTATTTCAATAATCTGCTGAAAAGTAAGAACTTGTTATAAGAAATAACATTTTTTTTAAATTGAAACTGTTTTTGACAACAACAAAAATCCCACTATCATAACTAAGAATAAATTTAGGCACAACTGTTATGTGTATTATACAATCAGATATAAAATAAGTTTACCAAAGCAGTTCGCCTTTTCTCTATAATGGCTTCTGAAAATTCATGTACATCATCACACAATTTGTAAAACCTTTTGCCTTGCGCAGTAAAACCATAGATGAATTCATTAAAATGAAGAGGTGAACTGTAGAAGAAAAAAAGAGCACTTTGATATTCCTTATAAAGGAGTAGAAGAAATACAGCAAGGTTGTCTAAAACAATGGGATTAAAATAAAGGACAAAAAAATACATACAGTGATCGATGGTGAAACATTAGGAGAAATTTATATTCTATCGTTTTAGTTTTCATTTCCTTTTTAGACCTTTAGAGATCAAGAACTTAGAGAAAAACTTCATCCATTTAGCCCACACAACTGAATTTGTTTTCTTCTATACTGCACTTGAACGATTTATTTGTTGGATCGAATCATGGTTTGAATTGCTTTCTGAACAAACCTTTCCACAAAAGACTTGTTACAGCAGTATTGACAAGCTTCATTTATTAAGTTTGCAACATTGTCATTTTTGAAGGCTTGAGTTTTGCAGCTCACATTTTCTATGGGTAAAACCCAGTGCCAACCTTTACACAGCACTGCCTTGAAACCTCTGAAATGCAGTAGCAGGGTTTGGCAGTGGACTTTATGTTGCCGGGATATAATATAGATAAACATTGTAAATTAAAAAACTGTCATTTTCCAAAACCTATATGGCCTAGCAGAGATGCTCAAATCAAGGTAGGTATTGATGTAATCTGGATTAGGTAACGGTTTACTTACTAACAACGAAGAGTCCACAATGAAAGAAGCTCTCTTAGATTGTTTACATACTCAATTTGTTTACTGCAATGAAAAAGAAAACTTTTATTATGACATGCAAACAAATATATTTTAGAATTGAAAGCATTTAAATCACTATACAATTACAATTAATAAAAAGGTATGTTTGATACAAATGTATTTGATGGATAAAATTGGTCAGTTGGCCGTTGTCCTTCTCAACTTCCCGTGGAGCATACACTGTATGACGGTAGGTGAATAGCTACAAACATTCTATCAATATTGTGTTCTACCCATGGCCGGGCACTATTTTGCATCTAAATGACTCAGCACGAGGCTTAGCATTGCCAGGATTCAAACCCAATCTTGAGCTCGGAAGTCTCACTACTAAACCACCAAAGTCACATTTTGGCAGGCTAAGGCCAATGTACAAAACTTACCAAATGTGTACACAATAACAATTTACCCATCTAGACTAATGCTTTCAAAGTCCAGAGCTGAACCAATGACATTTGAAAACGCTATATGATGATGTTTCAAGTGACAAGAATTTCCATCCTCTAGTTAGATCTCTACTTAGCACTAAAATTCAATTTCAGATCTGGAGAGACCTTTAAATGATTTATTGGGGTAAATTTTTATGTTACGTTCATTCATACTGTTTTCACCAAAGACTTGCATGAAATTAAAACAAAACTCACTTGACAGTTTGACAGTCTGAATGATACGAGAAAGCTGTCCTCAGGATAACATCCAAGGTACAATAGGAAACGGGATGAAATATATCAAATGAGTCGCCCTGCAATGTCTCCACCTTTTCCTGTAAAAAAACCCAACAAAACAACAAAAAAACAATTATTCATAGAGATACAAATGTTTATAAAAACAAAATGACATATTTTAAACATAAAGAAGTTACAAACAAATTTGTCTAGTAAAAAAAATGGGACCACAGAAATTTGTCTATGAATCCCTACCATGAATTGGAAAGGTAAAGGGGTAAATTATACCCAAAAAAAAATTGTTTTGTGTAGGAACTAGAATCAAAGATGTAGCATGATCTTGATTTGAGCAGCGAGTGCTGTGGTGGTAAAACAAATTTGATTCTTCACAGCATTTTAAAAAGAATACATTCTGGATTCACTTGTCTAAAGGACTATTATACTGACACTGCATCATCTCTGCCTACATTCTATTAGTCTTCTTTCAAAGGAGTCGAAAGAAAATGATTCAACTATAAAGTGGGCAATGCTCGTTAGAATATTATTTTATTATTTGAACATGGGTTTGTAAATATTTGGCAACAACATTATGCTATTGATCAAACAAGCTTTCATTCACGTTTAGTAGTGTATCAATTACATATTTCTTCAAAAGTGTGATGAAGATATCCATAAAGTTAGGAACTAAGGGAAGCTTTAATTGGAAAAGCCATATAAGAAACTAGACTTGCTCCTCTGTACAACTTTATAGTTGGTAGATGGTAATATAAAAAAAAAAAATGTTGTTGCCAGAAATGGCAATATGAATGTGGTGAAACAGAAGACGAAATTTGTGTTGCTTTGACATGTAAAAAGTTTGCCATTTTAAGAAAAAGATATCTACCTGGTACCTAAATCCTTATGTCTTAACCCAAGTAGATCTATGTGTAATTCATTAATTTCATTCAGTGCTGGAAGCAGTAATCTTAACAAATTTTGAATATTTTGTCAGAAAGTGTTCATTGACTACAAGAACTTCATGTTATAGTATTCGGGTATGAATATTACTTGTGACATCAGTCAGGATGTGTTGTGTCAGTGGATTCTAAATTTTGAAGGAGTGTGTTATGTAAGGGATTTTTTTGGGGGGGAAGGGGGGAGGGGGGGGGGGGTGTTTTAATGGAGCGGGGGTTGTTAATGTTTTGGGCTTTTTTCTTATCCCTCTCTTTACTATGTGAATTAATGTTTTTGTTAATTCCACTGTATTGACTTTTGATTTGTATAAATGAATCGGCCACTTGGCCTACAATAAAATCAAACTGAAACTGAAACTAATCTCAAATTTACACAGCTAGGACATCTTTGAAATGTTTAACAAAAACAAAAATGTTTCAAAAACAGTCTTAATATTTCCAGATCATAAAATATCAATTACAACTGAAGAACAAAAAACTTACCACAAATAATTTTGCACACTCGTTGAAAACATCTACATAAGTTTTCAATATGTTAATATGAAATGCAGGGGTGAGCAACTTTCTATTTCTACACCACGTGTCTCCATTGGCCAACAGTAAACCATGTCCAATCCATCGTAATCCCATGTCTGAGAAAGTGGTGATAAACCAACCATGCGCCTTGGGAGCTGTTAGTGTTAGAGAAATAAGAAATTCATCATGAATGTCAATGTATTTGCTCTGTCCAATAATATCTAATTGTCTTTTTTATTTTCCATTAACACTCACCTTATCCAATTTCTAAATAGCAATTCTCAGTGGTTAGCTCTTTGAACATTAAGGCAGTTAATGTGTACAATGATTGGGCTTTTTTCTGAATTTATTGTGACCAAAATCTATTTTGCGATATGATGTTATTATGTTAATCACAAAATTGTTGCAATTATCCAAACCAAAGTTGCGATTAGGCAGAATTGATGAAAACGATTGTGAGAAATTGTTTCGGACAAGGGACACTACAGTCTGATGTCATCTTTTATTGCACCTTTTGAGCAATGAGATATAGAGATAGCTTGTAAATGGAGTCAGAATTGGATAAGACAGACTGATAATAGGTACTTTTATTACCGATCCCTGTGTTGAAATCATTTGCCAGTAAAAAGCTTGTTGGTAAACATCATGCTTTGCTCATGAATGAAAATGAAGGTTGGGTGACTCTCTCAAAAGTTTTGCATTATATCAGTTGTCCACATCACAAGATCTCAATGATATTATAAAAAACATTGATCTTCAACAACAAAAGTCAGCAAAACTTACCTGATGACTTAAGAATGGTTTTTATCACAGAAGGGTGATAGCAAAACAGCAGAGGTGAAAATGAACCTGCCCAAACACGGTGACAAGTTCGAAATTTTGAGGCTTGTTCAAAATTATATTTGAGTGATTCCTCACCGGGGCCTGGCATCTGGAAGGTATCAGAAACATAAACCTTATATCAGACATGACCTCCATTTGACCTCCAATCACACACAAACATACACACAGAAAAAATAATATATTATGGCCCTTGGCCTTAAAATATTATACTGCTTGGGTAGCCATGATGCCCACATTTTATATGTAATGATGATGATGATGATGATGATGATGATAGTAATAGTAATAGTAATAATAATAATAATGATAATAATAATAATAATAATGATAATGATAATAATAATAATAATAATAATAATAATATTATTAATAATAATAATAATAATAATAATAATAATAATAATATCAATAATAATAATAATAATAACAACAACAACAATAACAATCATACGAAATACTCCAGCGAGCAGATAGCTTGATAATATCCTTATTTCTTTCCGAAAGTTATTGAGAAATCGCTTGCACTTCAAATTATGTCTGTAAATTGATTTACGTGTCGGCAGAGGCAACCAAAAATACTCAAAGTGTTTGATAAGAAGAAGATTTCCGATAAGATAAGGGTGATAATGATTCCAATAAAAGCAAAAGCCGTGCCATCAGTTGTTAAAAAACCAAACCAAACAAAAACAAAACAAAACGAAACAAAAACAGAAAATATAGACAACAATATAGAACAACAAAAACAAGGGAAGTAACAACCAAACCAACACAACAGATGAGGGGAGGGAACACATGCAGGGAAAAGAAGATAAATATGTAATAGACACGGGTATAGGGAATCATATTGTTATTAGTATATATATATAT
>JARFNW010083342.1:0-13261 GCA_031763155.1 Dirona albolineata
AATAAATATCATCTTGAAACTCCATATAGGCTATATGCTTCCTTTGTTCACTTTATTAAATGTGTGTGATGTGTTTTTTTATTTTTTATAACTTTTGAGGGTTTTATGAGCTTTTCTTGTAACCCTATGAATTTTATGGACCGCTCGGTGTCAATTATGGCCGCTCGGTATCAATGTGACTGAGTACTGATCGGTGCCAATTGATGTTTACCTGTGTTTTCGTCAATTGACACCGAGTCACTCGGTGCCAATTGACGTTTTACACCTGTTTTCGTCAATTGGCACCGAGTCACTCGGTGCCAATTGACGTTACCATTTCTTTAACATCATTGAAATTAAAACCAATGATGTCAGAGTTTCATTTTCAGTGACATGAACCCAATTGGGTTTATCCACTTTGCTAGAAAGATTTACAAAAGCATCCATGTCCATGCCATGGGCATTGTTTAAGACATTTCCCTGACCATCTCATCGCTAACCTTCCCATGCGCAATTATTTCTTCTGGAGTTACCTCAAAGGAAAGTTTTTATCAAAGGAATCACACACCTTGCATATATCAAAATATATTATTCACCAGAAAATTGCTAACATAACACAAGGCTTGTACTTGTAGCAATGAACAGGACAAAACTTAAGTTTCAAATGTTGAGTATACAATAAATTGTCCTAAAAATGCGGGATTTTATGACATTTTCTTAGTAAACAAAACAACCATGCCATAAACCCCCAAACCATTAACAACAAAACATTACTGATGATGCAATCCACCCTCCTATACAATACAACGAAGTAGGGTCATAGCTGACACACGACTTTGTCTTTCGAATCAAAACCATGTTATCTAGCCTATCTACTAATCTAACTACCTCTAGTCTCTAGAAATAGATAGCGTTAGAGAGAGAAGAAGAATATCCTTTACTTTTAATCTTAATCGAGGTCTTGTGACTTCATCACTTAGCTAAAGACTGGGAGGAATAGGGTACCTTGATCTCTAACTTTTTTTAAAAAGCCTTGTCGATAAGAAAGAGTGAGGACAATTACGAAAATAAAACAACAAATATCACAAAGGAACAGTTTTGCATGCCATCAAGGAGAATCTAGCAGACGCCTTACATCTAAAATCCAAGAAAACGAGTGAGCGACACTGTTGACCTCGGCCTGCCTCACACATGCACACGATAGGACATAGGACCTATTATTAGATAGGTACACATTACACATCAATGACCTCGCATGGTCATTCCAGGTTTGCCAGGTGGTTTATAACCTGCCCACTATAATTATTTGATAATAAAGATGATAAACAAAAGAACAGCATTCAATCACGTTTGATCTGAGCGCTTCAATATGAATTTGTTTAAAGTAAAGACCTGCTGAAGCTGATGGTGGTGGAATAATCAAAGCAGAAATATATAAATCGCTTTTAAGATAGAAACAATGCAAAACAAGCGACGTTTCGGTCACACACCTTCGTCAAGCAACAAAACGAAGGGAACATTCACATACGTAAAGCATAAGCGTGGGGTGGAGACAGAATGAAGCAGATAATTAAGAAGAAGAATAAGAAGGAGAAGAAGAGGAGGAAGATGAAGAAGATGAAGAAAAAAGAAAGGAAAATCATAAACAAAAAGCATACAAATATTGATAATTAAAAAGTCCAGGAATACTTATTATAATTACTGGTGTAATAGGAAAATGTTACAGAAAGAGGCAAAACAAGAATAGAAAAAAAGACTGCCGAAAGTGGGTATCAAACCCATATCTGTATCGGCACCCTGCGCCTTTCCAACGACGGCAGACCACAGTGTATTTTTGGTAAGTCTATGAAGAGAAGAGGTTCAATATATATACCTAGACATTGAAATGCCAAACTGGCTATCATGATTCTCCCCTGTTTACATCACTCTTTTGTGTATGGGTAACAATTTCGATATCCTACTTGAAAGAAAACAAAGCTGGGATCGGAACGTAATTGAAAGGAAATGGCTACATCGATGGGCCTATTAACTGTTCAAAATATTGGTTGAAAGTCGAGAAAATGTGTACATTTTAAGACTGAATAATGATGTAGTGGAAGTAGATAGTTATTGACCATTTTAGTTGTACCAGTTTTGCATCACTATGATATTAAATTATATGACTTTAGTGACACTATATATACTATATCATCCGTGCAAAGGGATAGTTAGTCTGTTCACTATTACTATTAGAAATAATAGTAAATAGTATCGACTATCATCATTATCATGTCGATAAAAGTAATAACAGTATCATTTCCATGTTCAATGCCCATATTTTCGTAAATTAAAAAAAAGAATTGAAAACAAATGCTGTGTTGTGTGGCCATTCCCTTCAACTTCAACCCTGAAAGATCGACTCCAGCCAGTGAGGTAACTTGACTTCTGCATTTTAATTTTATTTTCTCAATTTGCTCGAATTCATTTTTAATCCAATCAGACTCTAGATCTTCTAGTCTAACTCTAACTCTAGCAAATTGTTTTTATTTGGATACTTTTTTTTACATTCCGACCAATAATTGTTTTCCAGAAAAGGAGTTTTCCCATTTTTGTTTGTATTGTATGTGTAAACAGTGAGTGTGAGTCTTGCCTCAACTAAGTCTAAGCCTAATAAGCTAAGTCTAAGAGAAGGGCCTTCTACAACTACAAGGGCGACCACAAGATTCAGAAAGGTGGCTACCTATGCCTATAGCCTAGCCTATTAGGAGCACACTCACACTCACTGCACATTAATTCACAAACACACTCACACTCACACATGTGACGCACTTGCTGCACGCACACAATTCAATGTGAGATAACAATTCACATTCAATCCAAAATATGCATTATCTGCCCGCATTGGTTGATAGATTTGAAATTGTTGAATCCAAATCTTCAATCAGATTTTCTCTGCGGTCAAGTCCCAACTTTAAATGTGGGCGATATAAAAGTCCCCTGCTCCAGCGTATGACGTCACATATTCATAGTCATAGGGCGTTGTGATTGACAGATGAAATCAGCTTGAATTCGGCACACTAGGAATTGGATTTGCATTCCTACAAAATGGGAAGGGTTTTTGGCCATGATTGGTGAAGATGTAAGCCATGTCCCTGTGTATATTGCATATATATAATTCCTATCGCCTACGGCACCTGTTAAATGCACAGTTGCTCAGAGTGGACTCTGCCTTAGCATGGGCCAATTTAACTAGTGAACCAAAATTATTTATTTTTTTACAATCAACCCAGTAAGGTAATTATTGGGCAAGACAGGCTGCATTAACTCACATGATCTAATAATTTGCTGAAAGGCACAACATCTCAACATATTTTACCATTGTTCCAGTCTTGAGTACAACCCTCATTGACATCAGCACTCTGTCAGGAAGTGTTTGAACAACGCGACACACACAAATTTATTAAAGATTAGGGATATTACATTCTCAGCATCCGTCAAGGATTATGTCTGTTGTATTGTTTAGTACTTCCAAAGAGATCCATATGCCGACTGCGTAGTGTGTGTCACACACGTTTTTGTTGTGATATTCACTGATTGGTTTTCACTGTGTGGCATGCTAGATTGATCATTGCGTGGTGTGCTTTATATATGTTACTGTTTTCTTTCATGAAGGGGTTTTCAGTCCACTGGATGTTAGGGCACATGAATTTAGGGGTTTCAAGTGGTTGTTTTGCACAAACTGCTCGAACTGTAACTCTGTAATTTTAGACACATTTTTATTTAGTAGTTGGAAAAGAAAATTGCACTTCCTTGAAACAATTTAAGTTCTCTGTTATCCTCATGGACATATAGTTCTTCCTTGGGATAAAAAAGGTATATATAATATATATGACTTCTATTGCGGGTGTTACGAAGTGATTTTTGAAATGGAGTCATAATATTCACAGCAGCTGAGCAGCATTTTCTTGGAACAGCAGGAAAGGTGAAGGGCAAAATATCCAGAGGCAGACAGAGAGCGAAGATTCTGAATGGCATTGTACCATGGATACGAAATCACAAAATTTGCAGTCTTCTATTGTGCAGAGAAAATTTGCCTGTTTTAAATTTCTGCCCTGAAATGATTTGCAATGTGAACAATACTGAGTATAACACCCTCATACAAGGGGTAAAGAAAAAGTAGGGAAGTGCTCTTTTGCTAATACTGGAAGCAGTATTTCATTTTGTACGAAATTTATTTATGTGTATCAAATTGCATCATTTTTGGTTGATGTCTTTGGTTAGTTTTAGATTTTAATTGTTTTTGAAAATTTTAATCCATAAAGTGTTTGAAAAACTTCCTCACTTTACTTTTCATTATGTCCCATTCAGATTATATGTCGTCACTGCCAGAATGTGTAGCAATGGTGGTGTGTTCCTACTGACCAGATCACCAGCAGACTGCATGGCTCGGTTGGCTTTAGATGTTGGGGCAAATGCAATGATCAATGTTTTTTACTAATCAAGCATGTCATCAAGTGATTGATGTTGTAATATGAATTGTCTAAACAAAAAGCACGAGGAGTGGGTTGGAGGGATGCAATATACCTCTCTAACAACATTCACAATTTCATAATGTATACAGAAAATGACTTTTGATGAGCCAAAGGCTGTCTCAAATCTGAAACAAAGGTAAATGTAACTTGGGGGGGGTCGAAGGGAAAGAAAAGTTTTTCTTTTTGAATATGTGCACGTTTACATGCAATATAAATCTAGTACACTATTTTATCACATGTACTTAAAGAATAATCAAAATAATGAATTGTTAAAAGGCTGAGTGTAGATGCTAATGTGACAGAAAACCTTAAGTTGAAGAACAATAGATGTAAATACAAAACTTCCCTCAATTATTATTGGAAATATTTTTATGCAAATTTTTAAATATTGTAAATCCATTTTGCAAAGTACTTTCAGCAATGATAACACGAAACCCTTAGGCAGTTTGAGAGTATGATATAATACATATATTATATTTGTCACTAAGATGTTAAAAGCTTATTTTATGTGTGTTTTATATTCCATAGTGTCACCTTCAATCCACAAAAATTTCATGTCATGGCTAGAATGTGTAGAAATGCATGTTGTTCCTAAGTGTAATCATCCTATGACTGGAGTGGACAGCATGGCGTGGCTTGCCTTAGATGTCACCGGGATGAGTCTGATGGTGACAGAAAGGTTGTGTTTTTATTGTTTTTTATTTTCTTTAATTCATTTTTTTTCTCCGTTAAGTATGCACCCGTTTGTAGTGATTGTGTAGTATTTTGTGAAAATGTATTTATTTTTTTTATGCACAAGTTGTTTTGTATATATATATATTTTTTTTAAACCCAATCTTCAATCTCAACTCGCCATCTTGCATCTTGCTTTGTCCCAGGATCGCTTTAAACCAGATTTGTTTGTTATCTGGTCCGTTTAGTGCCGTGATTGTACAGTTTAGGGACCAGCTCTGTGTTTAGCCAAGGTCAGTGTACCAGTCAGAAGGCATTGATGCATGCACTCAGGTAAAATTTATCCAGGTTAAGTGCAAGTCTGTGCCCAGCCAGTATACATGACCCAGAGCTGGAAAATATATGGATCAAGATTATTAAGGCCAGCAGGGGATCAGCCCACTGTGCCAATAAGCCTTCCTTGGCACTGCAAGAAGCAATACACTATTCAATATTACTCTTATCTGGACTAGGCAACGTGAAATTGTAAACTCAGGTGTTCACCCAACAGCTATAATAGGAACTGGAAATTTTACCAAAAAGGCACCTTTAAACAAGATATCAGGAATAATTAAACTTTTAGAAATAATTGTTTTTGATCCCCCTCCCTACTTTTAGAATAGAGATTGATTGAAAAACTGTCCTCCCCAGAATTACATGTAATAACATTTGAGCCAAATTACACTTGAACATTGATATATTTAAGGAAAATCAAGATAAATTATCTAGAATAAATCCACAGGGATAGAAGAGTTCAGTTTTTTATTTGACCAATTTTGGTCTCCGATTTCAAGATCTGGTCCGTTCCTTTTCTTTTAATGTCCTTTACGATGGTTGGTTGCTGTGCATGGTAGTGCTTGTATGTCTTCCCTTACCCTCACTCCCATTCATGCAATAATACTGAATTACTGATTTTATGAGTCAAATAAAGCTGTGAGAATTATGTTGCATATAAATTTTTCGCTTATACTGAACTATGTGGCTCCTGTCCGTCCACATTTCACAAAATCTCTTGTTTGTGCAGGTGCAAACTGACTGACGCTCATCATGATTCCATTCAGAGCCACTGGGAAATCTATGCTGTGGATTTTTGTTGTTGTCGGACAGTAAGTAATTTATCCAATTATTTTACATCTTTCTCAGTGAGAGGACTCCACCCATTCACTTGCGTGCTACAAATCAGTTATTGTCATGCAAATTAAAAAGACAAGAAATATGTAGGTCTTAAGTATATAAGTGTTTATACCACAAAGATATAACAATAAAGAATAATGCTCTGGATGAAACTGTATGTTATTATTTGTTTCAAAAGTGAATGCGTGCAAAATATATATTTTGTTGACCAGGGAACTCAAAGTCAAATCATTTTTTGGGATGACTAGGTCAAAATGAGAAGAGTCTATTGACTGTTAGCTGTGTTTACCAAGCCCTATGAAAGTATAGTTTATAGTCGGTGCTCTTTAGTTTTTAACAGTATTGATGTTTTTTATTTCAGAACACTGATGTATGGAACATACAGCATTCTAGTAAATTTGAGTAAAGTGGATGGAGAAGTTCCATTTCTCACATCTTCATTGGTTCTCACTATTGAAGTTTTTAAGGTAGGAAAAGTATACATTTGAAAACATATATGCCAAAATGTTTGGGTCAGCTTAATTTATTTTAAACTTATGATATATCATATCAACGAAATCGGACATGAAATAGAAATTTGTTAACATGTCTAGTTAAAGGCATTTTTGGAATAGGCATTTTACCATACATTCTTAAATTATTTCAGTTTGAAAGATTTAAACATTTGTTTGTGTGGAAAAAGAATGTATTGAGTTAGGTTTTTTTCAATGTGTGTAGTTAAAGTAAGCAATTTTGCTACTAAATTTCAGCTGCTGATTTGTCTGGTGCTCTTAGCACCTCAGTGTAAAAGAGAAGGGCTTCCTGCAGTTCCTTTGTGGGATGTCTTGTTGTACTCCATACCTGCTGCATGCTACGCTTTGAACAACAATCTGTCCGTTTTTATGCAAACTCAAATGGATCCTGCTACTTACATGGTAAAAGAGTACCTTTTTTAAAAAATCTTGGTTTTTGGGGATTTTATAAATGTAATGTACTGTAATGATAACCACAGTCCTGCAACTTATCAAGCGTGCTGCATAATCTATCTGTATAAGTCTTTGTGTGTGTGAGATAGAGAGAGAGTTTTGCAGACGCTCCGGCGTTGCCACCTCAGATCACCCCCATTTTGTTCTGGTTCTTGTCACTCTTTTTACATGCAAATAATTAGCTCAATTTTCTTTTTTGTCAAATTTTTACTTGCTCCTGTTTTCAAGATATCCAAAGCAATAACGCACTATTTCATCATTTTATGAGTACTCCCCAAATAGCACAGTCAAGCTGCAGGGGAGAAAAATCAACTAGAAAACTTATCCTATCGCATTATATATGTATTCTTCTTCTTCTTTGTTTAACATTGTCTTTTTCCCTCAATTGAGGGGTTACGACGGTGTCCATTTCTTGATGGCCGCTCTCCACTCTCTTTTTGTTCGACGGGTCAGCCACTCCAATGTCCTGCTGCGTGTGGTCAACCCAACGTTTTTTTGGTCTACCGCGGGGCCGACAACCTGGATATATTTATTATATTCATTCAATTGCAGTTTTACAGAACAAAATCTCATAGCCTGGCTAGTTCAATAAACATGTGTTGCACTGTAATTTTGTTTCGTTTTTCTGGGTTTTTGGGTTGTTTTTTTGGGGTTTTTTTGGGGGGGGAGGTTGTTCATTCTTTGTCTTCTTCTGTGGTTATATTTATATCCACTACTCCTCATATTGTTTGATATTTATTTTCACTCCAGGTTCTTGGAAACTTTAAGATATTGACTACTGGATTACTATATCAAGTGGTCATGAAAAAGTAAGAACACTTGAAAATGTTTAATCTGAAATTTTGGGACTGTTCAAATTATTCTGTATTATTTAAGTATTATTACTGTTTGAAATTTATGAGATGTTATTGGGCATAAGCAGAAACAAAAGTAGTGGAAAATTGTTTAAAACTTTTCTGACGCATGTGAACATCACGCTAGGCATTTTCAAGAGAATTGCCTATTATGAGAGCTCTGTAGATTAAAAAAACCCCAACCATATATGGCCTTTCACCTTCTAACTCAATCTGCTGTCTTATTATTTTCCTAGCCTTTTAGTACTACAATTGTGTTTAGGCATGTGTTTATCGTCACACAAACAAACGAAAGATTTCACCTTTTCTTGCCCTTCATTAGCTGCCGTTTATTCTTAAACACCTATCTTCATTATCTTAAAAACAAAAAACCTTTGTTTTGTTAACAGTCAGAACATTGATGTTTTTCACTTTTCATTCAATTCAAATACCTTAAATTTTTAGTGAGTATTGGTATACAAGATTTCCATGTTAATTCAAGGTGTGAAAATGTGGCATGTAGGTTCCTATAATATAAAATTTTACTTATTTTCTTTCCTCTGTGTATACTTACAGACAGTTGTCTTACCTACAGTGGTTTTCGTTGGGTCTGCTAACACTTGGTGGTGCCATGAGCAGGTATATACTCTACAGCATTCGTCTTTTAAACTACCACAGTCATACTTAATTCATTTATTCTCATGCCTTATTTATAGTATTTTAAAGCAAGATTTATGGTCCATCACTAACGTTTGCGCACATCTTTTTTTTAAGAACCCACCTTTTCTGTCATGCTTTTGGAATTTAACTTATTTAGCTTTTTTCTCTTCCTCTACAATGAATCCTTCTATTTCTTACCACTGATATACACATTTGTACTTCTACATGTGTTTGTACATTGTCAATTTTATTCTTTATTTTAATTTTAATACTGCACTGCTACTTTTCGATTGCTTCTTTTTATTCATGTCTGAAACAAAATTTCCCCATATCTTGATATTATGATTGTTTTCATAGAATTTTATTTGGGTAGCATGGGTGTTTTAATGTATGCAGTCTGATTTATTTCATATCTCTTTTTTTTTTTTCTTTTTTTTTTTCCACACTCTTTCAGCATGACAGCTCTGAATACCCAGGTCCATTCCCTTTCAGAAATCCATTGCACATGGGTTGGTCTGTGTTCTATGGCTTTATATTGTATCGTGTCTGGCTTTGCTGGTGTGTATATGGAATATCAGTTCAAAACAAGCATACAGGTGAGAAGGGTAATTTGTTACTTGAGATATTATCGGTTGTTGAGAAAGCAATATTTACAGTATTTTTCTCTGTTTCTCATTTTATTCACCTGTCAGTGTCATGCCACTGGACCAGAAAAATACACAGCCTGCACATGTTTGTACCTATGTTGGTTTGTTTTATTCAGCGACCAAGTTAAGTCTATGAACATCAAGCTGAGAATAAACTACTTCCCCCTAAAAATCCCTCTATGGCTGGGTGTATGTGTAAAAATTTATTTATTCCCCTTGGTGGGGACAAAAAGTACCCTCTGCTTAATGAGTATGACTTCAGTTGAACGGTGCTGTCCCCATTAGGCGGCTTGCATTGTATATCGATGGATCTCAGTGGTAATTCTATTTGATACAAGGCTGCAAATGTCTAGTGCTAAATCTCTAAGCAAATTTTTTCTTTTTTTTTCTAATCTGATACAGAGTAAAGTGAAAATCAAATGGAGTGAATTTGTCATAGGCCCTTGTCATTTGTTTTTAAACATGTGCAAGATGGGCTTATCTGTTTTGTTTGTTTTTTTTATGACTGATAAAATGTGCATTCATAGTGGCGTAAATTGAATTTCAAATCATGAGTCAAACAAAATAGAAATAAGTATTACTTAACTAAATAACAGCTCTAGTGACAATGAATGAAATGTATAAAAAACTCAGTGATATTCCACTCTCTATTTGATTTTTTCAGCTGTCACTGGTTCATCAGAATGTGCTCTTGTATACTTTTGGGGTTGCCTTCAATTTTGGTCTTTGGATCTGGCAAAATTTTCAGCAAAGAAAGGAGTCGAAAACAAGTAATGTTTTATTATCTTTTTAACAAGTATTTATGAAATTGTATTTTTTTAAACATTGAGTCATCTCATTTCTTGCAATAGAATATATATATCTAATATGACAAGCCATTTTATGTTGTTTTTGTTGAGAGGTTTGTTTTATTGTTGTTGTTTGTTTGTTTCGGGGGTTTTTTTAGAACATGAAGCTGCGTTCAGTTCTTGTACATTTAAATTTTTAAAATTAAATTGTCATTTCCCTGCATGAGACTCATTTAATTCTTTTTTTCTCTTCAGATCGGCCATTTCATATCGTGGAGGGGTTTTCTGTGGTTGTATGGTTAATAGTTTTTACTCAGGTATGCCACCCATTGCCATCATTTGATTTTAGTGACATTATCTCACCTTAGGGTTTTGGACAGCTGATATCATTGCAGGTTAACACTCTTTCAGGATATTATTAAATATAAAAATAATTTGACTGTCAAGAACCATTTCAGGCTTTTGTCTTCATTTGCATGCGTCTGCCTTGACCATGTGCACTATGTAACGCTGTAAGGCTGTCACCTACTCCTCTACTGTCAATGTCAGTCGTTAATGGATACTTGATAACAAAGAGACATTTTTTTTATGAAATCTATTCACTTTTAACATTTTTATGGAGCATTTGAATTTAGGGGCTTGCTTAATTAACCACCTAGTGTACAGCAGCTGTCAAACCCACTTCAGAGTTTTACTTGAGGCTTCACTTATAGAGTTTACAACTCAAGTGTAAGGAGTTGAAATGTTTCACTTTCACATATATTATGCACTTGAAAACTGTAATATTCAGGTCGTTAAAGGCATTTTAGATAGGTAGCCTAATTTTGTGGGGGGTTTTTTTTACAAAATGTCTGACATTCAATCTATTCATTTTTTTCATTTCATCTCAACAGTCTGTCGTTGGCCTCATCATGTCCATCATTGTCAAGTATAAAAGCAACATAACCAGGCTTTTTGTCATCTCGTCAGCGCCTTTGATCACAACATTCCTCTCGTACATCTTTTTCCACCTGCGTCTTCAACCCATGTTTCTTCTAGCTGCCTTTCTTGTTGTGATAGCAACGTTTTTGTACAACTTTGGGAAAACAGTGAGCATAGATAAGCCAAGAAAAAGTGTCAAAATGATTGTTTGAAATTTGATTTTGACATGGAATGCAGGATGGGTGGATGGACTGTTAGCATTAACATTTTTTTTATGCACAGAGCTTTCCTTGATACTTAATGGTGAAAAACTGATTATTAAATAAAGAGCGTGTTTTAAAAATTGATCTTGGTAAATTTTATAGATAAGGATCATAAACAAGGGAAATACATAAATAGAGGAAAAGTTGCAGCTAAAGAGAAGCATTTTTGTTTTTGTCAATTTGTGTTGTTTTGGCTGATGAGCGTATGCTAAATGACTTTGAAGAAGAAATACCTTATTTTTGTTAATGAAAGTCGTCTTGTTTCCTTTTTTGTCAAATGTAATTTTGGATAAGTTATCACAGAAAATAAACTACTCCAAGGGACCAATGAACAGAGTTATTCTCATGTGAATCTTTTTAACTGTAGGTAGAAGAAAATGCTGCATTATGATTTTGAGTACTATCCATATTCCATTACATATTATAAAGAAATATTTGGGGGGTGATATGTGAGGATGTGTAATTTTGTGCGCGGATACCGACATAGGTTGGCAGGAAGTGAGAAATATTGAAAGTTATCATGTTGATGTTATTCAGGCTGTGAATTTCAAGTATTATATTTATATGGGTATTGGTTAGATTATGACATTTAAAATGTAATATTGAGATTGTTTTGTATAGAAACATTTTTTGTTGTACGACCTACATATTTGTGAAAAAATGTAATGTTATGCTCAAACTTCACAAAGTGAGCTTAGTATTGGCAGATATGGGTACCATTGTAAAGTATCCTTGAAAAAAATCTCAATAGGAGGATGGGAACCTTGATATTGAAATCTACCTGTAATGAAATATATAGGTTGTCTTGTTGTCTCTTGCTTTATTGTCTGTAATTAGTTCTTACATATCAACAAAACCAAAGATGACAATAATAATATGTCACCATCAAAACAGAAAGTGGTGGTATTGGCGATAGTAATCTCAAACAGAAAGTGGTGGTATTGGCGATAGTAATCTCAAACAGAAAGTGGTGGTATTGGCCATAGTAATCTCAAACAGAAAGTGGTGGTATTGGCCATAGTAATCTTAAACAGAAAGTGATGGTATTGGCCATAGTAATCTCAAACAGAGCACGTCCATATCAATATTTTGTCAACAAGCTTTCCATCCTTGATCAGCCAAATCCTCAAAAGCCTGAAATGATTTGATTAAATTGGTAATGGTGAAATCTGATTTTATCTTCCAGATGAAACAATACAGTCTTTAAAAAAACCCAAAAAGCATGAAATGATTAAAGAAAATTCTCTGCATCCACTAGTTCACAGACTCATAGACACTTGTTGTTTTATTTAAACATCATACTTTTTCCACAGACATTAAGGTTATTGAACTATTGAAATGTTTGTTTGTTATCGGTTCCCTGTAGTACTGTATTTAAACAGTGTAGGGAACAGCTCTGTGTCTGGCTGAGGACAGTGTACAAGGCATCGATGCGCAGACCAGGGTAACAAGGTATCCAGGTTTAGTACTAATCTGTGCCCTACTAGTACACATGGCCTGATACAGAACTGAAAAATCTATGGATCAAGATTTTTAACGCAAGCAGGGGATTAGCCCACTGTGCTTTTAGTAAGTCTAAACTATGAAATTTGTGATGTATTCCTCATTTTGAACCTTGATTTAATTTCTGATGAAAAGTTAAGTAGTAATAAAGAATTGACCCCAGCAGTAAAAGTAATATGACACCCTTTTTCAAGCTGCCCCAGACAGTATCAAATGGGCCTTAGTACACTGATGCTAATAATAGAAAAAAGCAGGGGCATAAAGTATATCATTTGGAGGGTAAGGTTCAACCCTTATTTTGCACGCTACCGAGGGTTGCCCTCTTTGGGGGGGGGGGGGGGGGGGG
>JARFNW010083453.1:0-13259 GCA_031763155.1 Dirona albolineata
GGGCTGATCCCCTGCTTGCCTTAAAAATCTTGATCCATAGATTTTCCAGCTCTGTATCAGGCCATGTGTGCTAGTGGGTCACAGACGTGCACTTAACCTGGATACGTTTTACTTGGGTCTGCGCATCAATGCCTTCTGCCTCGTACACTGTCCTCGGCCAGACACAGAGCTGGTCCCTACAATGTTTAATTACGGTACTACAGGGAAAGATAACAAACAAACATATTATTTTAGCGAGGCTTTGGTCAAAGGGAAATAATTCACGAATTATTGAATTGTTTCCCTTTGTCGATAAATGAGCCAATTGTTTTTTTAAAGTTTTTTTTTGTTATTATCAAGAAAGCGCAATACCGTACGGGTCACGTAGGGTGTATGTGGACAGTCTAGTGGTCAGATCATTGTGTTCGTTTTGTGTCGATATACTATTCGATTATTAGTGGTGATGGTATTGGTGATTTGTGATGTTAAGATGATGCGGGTGATGATTATGATGATGATGATGATGATGTTAGTGGTGGTGGTGGTGATGATGATGATGACGATGATGATGATGATGATGATGATGATGATGATGATGATGAAACAAATAATAATAAAGGCGAAAAGTAGATAATTGTTTTACATATAACAAAGTGTAAACAATGCAATTAACTGGAACTTAAGTGTTATTAAACAAAAATTGATCCCATTGACTTTTGTCATTAATAGTAGATAGTTTTCACCCCAAGGTAATGAAAACAATTTTTCGGATCAACAGGTCCTCTCTCCCTCGCGCCCCCACCCCAACCCCATCTATGTTTTACTTGTGATTGTTCCTAGCTAATTGTTGCTTGACAAGGCCTTCGGTCGAAACGTCGCGGTTTGTGCGGTCAATCAATCAAGCTAATTTACATACTCCGATTTTTACTTAAGTCTACATAGCTTCGGCAGTTCATTATTGCTAGGGTACTTTATATCAGTTGAGATATCAAGCGAAGTGTAGTGTGTGCCTCTCCTTTATAGAAGTACATACCTACAGCTACTTTGTAAAATCAATCAGACGACATCTGGTTAGCAACATACAGTTTAGTTTCATTTCATTTCACCGTTGCCGTTGTCGAATGTTGTCGTTTTTTTCACGTTCTGATTGACGGATTGACTGTGCCGACTCTATGTTCTATGCCTGGTTCCTGTTGACAAGAATTGCCTCATTGAAGTAGATGATGTCTACTTATTAATGTGTTAAATGCACATTTGACGAATCGGCTTCAGGCTTATATATATTTTACATTTACAAGCTCACTCAATTTCACTTGCTGAGACAGTTTGAGTTTGAGCCTAGAGACTAGAACTAGAAGAGACAGAGAAGAACTTAGAACTAGAACTAGAGTTCGAGTCAGAGTTCGAGTTAGAGTAGAGTCCTAGAGTTGAGTCTCGACTCAAGACGTTTAGGACCATGCTAATACTAGACCTCTAGGCTTTCTTATTCTAGATATAATTCTATGTCAATAGTCTACTATAGCTATAATATGGATAGGTCGAGTTTAGTTATAGCCTTAAATCTTAAATAACTTTTATACTTGACTATCTGGAGATCTAGTAGACGTCTATATAGTCTAGTTCTAGTCTCTAGATTAATCTTTATTTCTTGAACTTAAATGTTTCAAATTCAAAGGAATTTGCTCTTGCTCATACCCGGACGAGAACAATGTCGTCAACGTCCATTGCTCATAAAATAGAGGAGAAGATACGCACAAATGATGTGCATATATCTGAAAGTGTCAGCTTTTCTGGCCTACTTCTCTCACATCCCATTCTAGAAGGTTTGACCAAGGCAGGCTTCAAGAGGCCTTCTCCTATACAACTGAAAGCCATTCCTCTTGGCCGCTGCGGTTTAGGTGAGTTTCACACTTTCTATCAGCAAGTCTTGGCCTGTTGTTGTTGTTGGGTCTGGTCTGAACTGAGAATGAAAGGGAGAGAGAGAGAGAGAGATCATTTATCCACACAATTCCTTGCTTCTACTTCTAATACTCGACTCTACTAGTTCTACATGATTCAGATTAGAATAGAGGTCTATTCTATTCTTTCCTTTATTAATTATTTCTTTCTTTTGCATGCCACAATTACTGAACAAGAGATTTTAATATAGTCTATCTACCTTGCTGCCGTTTTCACCTCTTGGGTAGACAAAAGACACGTGATTAATGAGGTAGATGAAGATATTTGCTCAGAGTGCTAATTCATGAATGTCTCGTGTTCAATCACTAGACTTGACTCTCTCCATTATGATGTTGACTTGAGGGTCACCTACTTATAATTAGAATGTGTTTATAACATTTTCCTGATTTTGTTTTTCAGATTTGATTGTCCAAGCGAAGTCGGGAACTGGTAAAACATGTGTGTTTACTGTTATTGCTTTGGAAGGATTGAACTTAAAGACAGACGCACTGCAGGTTGGTATGATGAATTTATGTATTCCAACTCTGACATAAGTTGCAACCTTGTGTTTCCAGTTTGTTGAGTTTCACAGTTATAAATTTTTAACATGAGTCCTTTTTACTAATATTGCCAAGTCAAAAGATCATCTATATATATACTGTATCATGATGTCAATCTTTGTGGCCGTATATTGTAAGATATTCGTCTCACTTTTGATTTCACTTTCGTTATCTATTTCACAAGGTGTCATCTGTGGGTTCTATCAATCAAGTTTTATTTGCTGTTTATGAGATTTTCCAAGCAATAACGAATGTTTTGATTCTGTGGTTGATTTCATTACAAGTTGACTTTCAATACAGCCCCAAAAATTCCAAGACTTTGAGATTCTCATAGTAAACATAACACCATTGAACTTACCACAAAAATGTTGAATAACCATTTACTTTGTCTGCAACGGTCCCATTCATCTAGGTTCTCATTCTTGCCCCTACACGTGAAATTGCCATCCAAATAAATGACGTTGTGTCTTCAATCGGGTCATGTCTGGCGGAATTGAAATGCCATTCATTTATTGGTGGCACATCCGTTCAGCAAGACAAGACTTTGGCTAAGCACTGCCATATCGCCACTGGCACGCCAGGTAATGTATAAATTGTTTTATTTTGGATAAATTGATTGAATACTCACAGTTCTCTTATTGGCATTAAATCAGACTAAATACCCAGAAGCCATTTCCCCAGCCTATATTATTCTATTTTTAAAATAGCAAGATGGGGTCTGGTCCCAGCAAAAAAACCAAAAAAACACCAAAAGTAACAAAACTCTGATAGTTATTAATGTGTGAATGATTTGCCTCCATCCATCTTCAGGTAGAATCAAGCAACTGATGGAATTGGGAGTCTTGAAGGCGGAGAGTATTAGGTTGTTTGTGATGGACGAGGCCGACAAGCTATTGGATGGGAGCTTTACAGAAACAATCAAGTAAGTGTTTAGAAATCAATATATATATTGCCTTTATTTTGTCCACAAGGGCACTTTGCAGTACTGCAGCGTAACAATGTAGGCAGTGCTGAAAGCCAGAATCACACCCCCATCCAATGGTGTGGTTAGTGCAATATTTTAACCTCTCAGCCACCATGTTAGGGTTTGTAGGTGTCTACTGGCAAACAGCCAAGATAATGTGTGTTCCTTGACCAACTTGTGGACTAGAATGCTTGGTAAGCAAACAGAGAAGAAAGTGGATGCAATTTGGCTAAACTTGTGCCAGGTAGGTGTGTAACTTAAATGCCTGCGGGTCCCGTACTTTGCAAGGAGGCGAGATGTGTAGGATAGGCGTAGCTGTGTAATGGCGTGTTATTTCTACCAATGAAATTATAATATGTGACCATGCAGATATTTATGAATATTTATTTGAATGGGTTTTCTGAAAATAAGAATATCATCAACTATACTACATTGACAGTGTCATGTCATAAATTTCCTGCATTTGAGTGCTTTGTGGACTAATGACCTGTTATGTAGACTATTTTCTATTGTCACGTTAATATTGATTGTATTATAAACTTGTGAATATATTCCCTTTCAGACTATGCCCTTGTGAGTAAATTAGCGTCATGAAAAGGTCGCATGATTGGTTGTAGTATAAAAGGGGAACCTCTTTGCAGTATAAAAATAGCATCAGGAAATCAATTATTTATTCCCCTTCACAAGTAATCTATGGGGTTCTCAGTCTTTAAATTAAATGCCTTATTCTATTGTTCATCAATCTTTGAAAGACACACCACCATAACTTACAATGTGAATTTTTAGCCTTCAGTAACAGGGCAGGTAGCTTGTGTGTGATGTCATCGCTTGTTACAAAAACTCAACACAGCATAAGTAGGTCATTGGCAATGCCACAGGGCGAGAGTGGGTAACGCAGTTTAAAAGGGTAAATAGTGATCACCTGCTCTGTTAAATGTTGTTGTTTGGAAGCTTTTCATTGTTAATAGAATAATTGCTTTCCTCACATTTGTGATATCATTTTGAAATATGATCGGCTGACATTCACAAAATTATACAGGACTCGCTATGAAAATGCATGATCTGCCCTAAACACTCTTTTATGCCTACTTACAAAATTGATACTATATTATGATTACTATGCATAAACACATGCTCATTTGATCAGATGCCACAAGTTTTGTCTTTCTATTTGTGTTTTTTTAAAATCTCATTCCAATGTGAACAGTTTGTAAAAGTAAAAGCAACTTCTGCCAAGATAGGAACGAACAGCCAAGATGGTGTATTGTGTGTGTAATCAAATAGGCGAGGTTCTAAACAATATTGTGTCATGTCTAGTCAGCCCTTTCATTTGATTCTATTCTTTCTTTCTTTCTCAATACCTATAATACCTTTCGGTTTTATTAAAAAAATTATTTTTATTTTTATTACTTTACTCTGAATAAATTTCCTCCATAAATCCCTATTATTTGATTCCAGTTGGATCTACTCAGCCCTGCCAGCCAACAAACAGATTCTCGCTTTGTCTGCCACTTATCCAGAAATTTTGGCCCAGCACTTGACTCGATACATGAGGAATCCGACATTTGTAAGACTCAACATCACAGATCCTGCTCTCCTAGGTTTGACATAAACACACTCACACATGTATATATATGATTTAGGTGTTTGGCCCAGACGGTTTGAGTCCATGTCTGGGTTTTGGCATATGGAGTTATAATATTGATATCTTTTATCCTTCAAATTGGTGAAAACAATTTTGTCTAGCAAACAATTGATTTTAGTGGTATTATGAATGACCTTTCAAGTGACTTTGAATATAGGGTACTAAGAAATAAAACGGTCCAAAGTGAGGTCAAATCACAACAAACTCAAATGCATATCATAATTTTTTTGTACAGTCCTTGATTGATATCATTTGCATTAGGTAATTGAAATAAACTGAACTATGCTTAAAACAATAAACTAATGTTGCATATTTTCTTTTTCGGTAAAACATTTTTAAAATTATGTCTGATACACAAAAATGGCATGAAACATGTTATCTCAGCTTGATGATGTGCCATATGCAACTCATAAAAGTCTTTCTATGGCACATATTATATGATCTTATATGGCTGTTTATTTATTTGATGGGCTTTAAATCTATCTGTCCAGGAATCAAACAATACCATGTGATTGTCCCCGACCACCCCCTACCAAACAAAGTATTTGACGCCAAGACAGAGGCAGTTGTCAAGATCCTCTCATCCATCTCCTTCCAGCAGTGCCTCATATTTTCCAATCTGCAGACACGGTATGTCTTTTGTTTATTATAAACTCAGAACACAGGCCTTTATTTATTTATTTTTCACTTCCAAATTTAATTGAAATTTCAAAAATGATCTGAGTGTTGAAATTTATTTACATCGCTATTCACGTTGGAAAGGGGAGGGGGAGTTAAAACTTAATACAAATTCGACTCTAGTTTCATAATGTGAAAATAATATAGAATGTGTTTATTTAGATTTTGTTAACCACAAGAAATCATGGCATTTTTTTATGTTATCGTTAGAATTAGTTTTTTACCTCTGTTACAAGAGATAAAATGGTTGAAGTCAGTAGGGGTAGAACTCAATACTTTCCATTATTTTTTACATTATTTTTTACTTGAACTGATGACAATATTTCTTCATTTACTGACTTAACATTATTTCTGATTATACTGACTTGTCACAAATTTCTTAAATTGTGCTGCCTTCCCCATTTTTTTCAGAGCCCAAACCCTCCAATCTGAGCTCCATGCCAGAAAATGGCCGACGGAATGCATCGCAGGCTGTCTGGACCAGAAGGACAGGTCTATGGCTATGGAACAACTCAAGGCCTACAAATGCCGCATCCTCATATCCACCGACTTGGTACGACCATGTTTGAACATGTCTGTCTCTAGGTTCATACATTTAACATTATATGGCCATGTTTGTACATGTTGATCCATTTCATATTTTTACCGGGGCAAGCCCCACGTCCAGCACATAATAGGCACAAAGCGTCCACAAGCAGACCTGTATTCATAAGTATAGAGGGGTCTATGCAGGCGAAGGTGAAATGGCCGAGAGGTCAGGACAGCAGACTCTCATGGTAAAGGTTGTGGGTTTGAATTCTATCCCAGTCACCTCGTTATTTTTCTTTGGCAAGAAACTTTACTCCAATTGCCTCATTCGACTCAGGTGTAAAAATGGGTACCAGCTTACAGCTGGGGAAGTAATCTGTGATAGACCAGCTTCCTATCCAGAAGGATGACATATTGTCACCCTGTCCACTTCACGCTACAGAAACCAGGATGAGCACCCTGTATGGTGCCATTCTGTAATAGTAATAGCCTAACGTAGAATGGAGAATTTTATGAAATCAGTGATGTTAGGGAACTGGGTAGGACAAAGGCTGTTGACAAATCAAGATAAACAGATGGGTTTGTAGGCGTTATCCTCGCACAAGCGCAAGCTCACAGTCTTTACATCATTTATACCCCTGTAGGCTTTGGCAACTGTATGAGGAGCATACAGTAGAATAGCCTGTTAGGTGTATCATACTAACATACTGACAATATCTTTCTTTGCCTGTAACTGGGTACTTATTTACACCTGAGTCGAATGAGGAAAAAATGTGTAAAGAGTATGTGTCAGTAGCTTCTGCCAGAATTTGAACCTGGATCTCATGACCTCGAGGCTACCAGCCTAGCCACCCGGCCACCGATGCCACATGATGATGAATAATAATCAAATATAAACTATGAACAAAGACCGTAACCTAGCCTTAAGTCTGATCCTTGAGTTTTGGCCAGATAATGAACTTGCTCTGTTTTGTTTGCATCCAGACATCACGGGGCATCGACGCGGACAAGGTCAATCTTGTGGTCAATCTGGACGTCCCCAAGGACCATGAGACGTACCTGCACAGAATTGGACGGGCTGGACGTTTTGGTCAGTATATAATTTGAATATGCACAGTATTAATGTTACATTGTGGGCAGTCTCATTGTAGTGTCTATGAAAGGTCATGTTTAAAGGTGTCATCGATGTGAGAGAGGTGGCTCGTGTATGGGTGTCGTTGATATCTGTGTCTGTAAACACACCCAACACTGGCTCACTACTGAGCATTAGTTGTTGGGGATCTGGGCTAAGCTGAAGTCTGAATGTGTTTCTGTTGTCTGTTTGATTTGCTGACATAGTAACAGCTGTTCAAGTTTAGATGTTTACCTTTTAATGGATATGTACATTCCTTGGGAACCTTGCAAACTATCTAAGGTCAAGGGGAAGTAATTTGCCCTGGTTCTGGTTCAAATCCACAATCTCTGTGGGTATGTCTGTGTTTGCTGACGTTTAATGGACGACAGTGGTATTCCCCAGTTAAGATGAGCTTTCTCTTGCCTTTTTCACAAGCTGTGCAGATGACACTTTTTAACTTTGCTTTTAATATTTTTCAATCAATTTTACCTTTTGTTCTGGCAAAATTTGTTTGTTATCTGTTCCCTTTAGTACCATAATATAACAGTGTAGGGACCAGCTCTGTGTCTAGCTGAGGACAGTGTACCAGGCTGAAGGCATCGATGCACAGATGTAGGTAAAACTTATCCTGGTTAAGTGCAAGTCTGTGCCCCACTAGTACACATGGCCTGATGCAGAGCTGGAAAATTTATGGATCAAGATTTTGAAGGCAAGCAGGGGATCAGCCCACTGTGTTTCTGGCAAAATTGAGAATACAAACTGAAAGGTGACATGAAGGAAATTGTTTCGTTCCTGACTGTTTTATTGATATTTTTCTTACAGGAAGTCACGGTGCAGCCATCAGCATTGTGAGTAAAGGAAGTCAGGAGAGAGAATTGTGGGCCGTGGAGAGGAAATGTAAGACCAAGATTCCAAAGTTGCCAGGTATGTTGAACAGTATTTTTGAAAGTGGACTTTCTAAAGAAATTGAAACTGAAAACCAAACTTTTAAAAGTGGCTATTCTGAAGGGGTTTGGGCAGCTCACGGCATCAGTAGAACTAGACAAATAATACATCAATAGCCATTGTGTTGAAATTATTTTAATTATTTATTTTTTTTGGTTGAAAATATGTTTGATTGCCTATTTCAGATCCCATTCCCAATGACCTTGCCACCAGACCCGTGGCCCTAAACCTGTCGGACGTCGTTACCACTGAGAGAATAATCACAAGTAACGACTCTTTGTTGACTTTTGGCCCAGAGTCTGGCCGTGTACATTGTGATGACAGAATGGATGACCAGAAATCGGAGGCCTTGAGAGAAACGGGAAAGTGTTTGTCTATGGAGTATGAGGAGGGATGCATAGACTCTAATGGAAGGGGAAGGTATGGTGTAGGAGGAGGAGGAGGCTGTGGGGAGGCAGAAGACAACATTGATGGAGGAGATTTGAGGCACACAAATGGTATGTCCGAGTCAGTTTTGACCAGATCAGACTCGCCAGACGTAGAGTCATCAGACTTGAAGTCGGAGATTATTAAGGTCACCAGGTCAATGAGTGGTGAGGGGTCAAGGACGAATTCAGACATGGACACAGGAAGTAGAACGGTATGTACAATATTGCCGGGGAAAGCAGAGGATTGGAACACCAGTTGCAGGGATTCTCACATCTTTTGGGATGACGAGGAAATTTTGAAGAAAGGGAATGATGTTAACGATGGTGAAAAGATAAACGATTCCATTGATGCATGTGTTGTTGGACTGCCCGGGATGAGCAAGTCAAGCCAATCAAATAGCTCCCTTAAACCCTCATCCAATCGCCTTCTCCAGTCTCAGGCTGTAGCCTCATCAGCATTGGCTGATTCTTGGTGTGGAAACTCGGGAGGAAGTGGGTGTGTCTCATCGGCAGTCGGTGGTTGTGATACGGGTGGAGTCACACAATCTCCTTCTTTAGATGACAAAAGTAGAGGGAGGTTAAATTCCTCACAGGTTAGTAAACCGAGGAGACGACAACATCCTAAATCATTCGAGCTGTCGTCATTTTTAAAAGGTCTGAATCAACCTCCTTTGTCGAGGGATGACGTACAATCTTGTGATGAAGTCATCGAAACCGTGGGGACAAAATCAGGGCCGTACGATCTTGTGTTGGAGGGAAATGGTGGAGATGGATCGGTCAGAAGTCCTCGTCACTCTGACCAATATAAACGTGATGGCAAAGGACATGGTGGACAAAAGTCATTGGTCATTTCAGAAACTGAGAAATCTGGTAAAACATGTGCAAATGGGGAACCATCCAAAGCAATGTTTAGCATGTCTGTCGGCCACAGTTGTAATGGAGGAACAGGTGGTGGTATAGAACATACCGGAATGGGTGATGGTGTAGAACATACCGGAATGGGTGGTGGTGTAGAACATACCGGAATGGGTGGTGGTGTAGAACATACCGGAATGGGTGGTGGTGTAGAACAGAATACTTTTGACAACAAACTTAACCCTGGGATTTCAAACACGGGAAGCGAGAGCAATCAGGGAAGATTGCGTGTGAAAACATATGGTAATCGAGAACAAGAACGTGAATGTTCTGAACAAAAAGAAAATCTTGCAAGATGCAACAGAAGAGTTTGTAGCTGGGCACAAAATTATTCACTGTTATTTTCAAAAGGGAAAAATACTTCCAAAAGTTTCTCTGAATTACGGAATGACTTTGATCAATTCCGCTTACAGCCCCATGACGTTAATCTTAAAGGTGTTTCTGACTGTCTGATTGATCAACTCTCTAAAATATTAAAATCACATTCTTCTCGCTGCCTTGATGTGTTGGATTCAGAGGACGGGGGCATTCCAAAATGGACGTCAGCAAGACATGAAATGAAGAGGATGGTGGACAAGGGAAGACGGGAACGAATTGAAAAGGGAGACATTGTGACTGATTTCCCGTTGGAAGTGAATAGAGACTCAACGCAGGTACATTCCCCATGCAAAACAAGAAACAAAGGGAAGCGAGTCAATGCTAAAGGGAGCGAATCTTCTGACTGGAGGGACAGGCGTGATTGGCGGACAAACAGGAAGGAGGAATGGGGTGGAGGAAGTGATAGAGCGTCGGAAGGTTGTCATGGAAACAAGTCGTTTGATGACCTACTTCAAGAACAGCTTGAGTGGAAGGGGAGGAAACAGGAACCTGGGAGTGGGAGTGACTTATTGAAAGGAATAACTTGTTTGAAAGAAACAGTGGTAAATAATGAGTCATCAGGTGTAGGGGTTGGGGTCATCCCCACGGCAACACCCAACAATGAGTCATCAGGTGTAGGGGTTGAGGTCATCACCACAGCAACACCCAACAATGAGTCATCAGGTGTAGGGGTTGAGGTCATCACCACAGCAACACCCAACAATGAGTCATCAAGTGTGGGGGTGGGCCCTGACTCAGAGTGCCGAATGCTGGACCAAATGCATTTGGAAATGATGAGGAAGAGGAAGGAAAGGAAAGAAAAGATGAAGGCCTTGAAGCAGGGGGAGGTGATGAGCAACACAAGTGTGGCAATTGACACACAGAAAGTGACATCTACTGTGCCTGTAGATAACCCAATGGAGACGAAGAACGAATTAGGAAAAATGAAACGGAAAGAAGGTGATAGAGGTAGTAGGAGTATACAATCCTACCATTCACACTTCGAGGACAATGGTATTTTTTCACCCGTTCAATCGTACTGCGTAGATGTCGAACAGGTCTTAACCTCTAAAACTGAATCCCAAGATGTTTTGTCAGAGAAACTTGTTGGGGATGATACAAGTGCTGTGGAGGTTGAGAAATTAGTAGATATCATTTTAACAGGAAAGATTGTCTGTGGACAAATTGAAACCAATGGTAAACAATCGTCTCAACTCCAAAAGACAGTGAAATCCACTCCTATGCAATCGCCTCATTCCAATACGAAATTGGAATCCAGTGACAGAGATCGTCACTTGAAACAGATAGGATCAAAGGATTCCTCAAAACACGGTTATTCTTTCAAGGGTCATGGTGTCGACTCACCCCTTCATTCTGCAGACTTTGTGAAATGTCCAAAGGGAGCAAATAGCTCTAAGTCATCAAAAAGCAACGATTTTACTCAACAGCAAACTTCAAAGTTGAACGAGGAGAGCAAGAAAAAAAGTAAGAGTGGAAAGAAACGGGCAACAGAAATCCAATCTGCCGACTTGTCATCAGCGTCTTCGAGGTCAGATCGGGGCAATTTACAGACTCACGCATCCACAAGATCTAGCAAAAATCGGTACCGAGACGGTTCTGCTGTGACAGATGGCAGCACTGATACACATGATTCACATTCTCCCTTCCACGCCAATGGGTGGCGACCACATTGGCTACCGGTATCGTATGGCGACACCACCTCTCAGGGGTACCACCCTTCCACCTACCACTACCCCTCCTCTCAGTATTACCCCGCCCCTTCCCCCTACCCAAACCCTCAATACTACCCCACCCCTTCCCCCTACCCAAACCCTCAATACTACCCCACCCCTTCCCCCTACACAAACCCTCAATATTACCCCACCCCTCCCCACCACACTACTCCTTCAAGGACACACTGGTGGGCGAGTCATGGTGCAAACATTGTCCCACACCAACCAGACTGCTATGGTGGTCAGCAGACACAGCAGCGTTTTGACCAAAGATACAACAGTGTCAGTGTGATGGCCGCCCGCTGTCAGATGGAATACATCAGGCATATGACCAAGGTTATCAAGGACATGCTGGACTAGGGGGATGCCTGGAGATATATATATGACACATGTATCAATTTACCAGGAATGGTGTTAAAACGTTGGGCTGTTTTCCTCTTACCTAACATTTTGTTAATTAATTGCCACATTAGATTTAGAAGATGCATTTACTCATATTTCTGATGTAAATATACACCACGCATTATATTGTATTGTGTAGGTATTTACAAACACCACTTAAAAAGCTACTGTTTGAAATAAAATGTCACAGTTGTCAATAAATGAATTGGTGTGTGTAAGCTAAACTGAATGTCTTGACTCACTATTTTAAACCTTTTGGATGATCCAGATTTGATACTAGATAATTAAATGAATAAATATAATAAAATTCCCTTGTTTTATCCCAGGGGGAGTTTTGACTTTAGGGTCTATTCCGAGGGTAGACTGAAATAACCTAGGCGTTAGCCGTAGATCTGCGCCGCAAAGTGGGATCGAAGTCTTGAGAAAAAAAGCCAGTGCTTCCACCGGGTTTTGAACCCGTGACCTGTCAAACCCATTCTGATGGCTGGACATCAAAACATTCCTGCTGTTTTTTCTTTCTAATTTAACAAGGGATCACTGGTCTGGTAGTTAAAATGTCTACACCAGGTAATCTATGCTATATTGTATTTGTGCATTGAGGTCGTTGCGTGTATTTTTACCTTTCCTATGATCATTCTATATATAGATATTTATTTTTATTATGCTGGGCCAGCTTTTAGGGATTTGTCCCCGCTGCTGCTACTACTACTACTATTATTACTACTACTACTACAACTACTACTACTACTACTACTGCTGATGCTGCTGCTACTGATGTTGATGGTGCTGTTGATACTACTCCTCCTCCTACTGCTACTGCTACTGCAATATGACAGCGGAGGAACGGGACTTCGGACGGGACAGGACAACTAAGCACTCGCGGCTTGGTTGGGTTCATCGGACAGTGGTGATTAATTATAACCGACCAAAACAGTGTTTGGCCGTCACTCCACTCTACTTCTACCACTGCTACTACTACCACCACTACCTACACTGCCACTACTACTACTACTACTACTACTACTACTACTACTACTACTACTACTACTACTACTACTACTACTATTACTACT
>JARFNW010083564.1:0-13256 GCA_031763155.1 Dirona albolineata
TAGATAGATAGATAGATGGATAGATAGATAGATAGATGGATAGATAGATAGATAGATAGATAGATAGATAGATAGATGGATAGATGGATAGATGGATAGATAGATAGATAGATAGATATCTAGATATATAGATAGATAGATAGATAGTTGGATGGATGGATGGATGGATAGATAGATAGGTAGATAGATAGATAGATAGATAGATAGATAGATATACAGATAGACAAGACAAGACAGACAGAAAGACAGACAGACAGACAGACAGACAGACAGGCAGGCAGGCAGACAGACATATAGATAGATATATAGATAGATAAATAGATAGATAGCTAGATAGATATGTAAGTAGGTAGGTAAGTAGACATGTAGATATATGTATGGATGTATAGATAGATAAACAAATAGATAGATATATAGATAGAACTAGAGAGAGGGAGCGAGAGAGAGAGCGAGAGAGAGAGAGAGAGAGAGAGAGAGAGAGAGAGACGATAATAGGTGGCCTGTGTGCGAGAGAGATAGTAGAGAGATAGTGTGTGTGTGTGTGTGTGTATGTGTGTGTCCACCCCCACTCCACACACACACAAACACACACACACACACACATTAGATACAATGAGAGAAACAAAAAATTAGAGTGATGGACAGAGAGAGGAGGGGAGAGGAGATGGAGGAAGATGTTATATGTTGAAATGATATCTATTATATTATGCTAGACACCCCATTATTGTGCAGCACTTTTCAGCTGAAAAGAAATACGAAGCAGGGATCATTTTGCGATAAGATGCTTAGAATTACTAATACCTTTTGAAATGTGCACACTATTGCAGTGGAGAGAATGCAACTCAGCACATTGACTAGGCATACTTCTGCCTGCACAGCTTTCTTGACTCGTCATTCTGTGCTCGTCACAACTCAATGATAAAAAAAAGACTGTTGAAGCGAATATAACATTCACATTATTTGCAATTAAGAGCTCAACTTATGTGCTTATTGACTATTTTTATATTGCCTCTTGAAAGAAATGATTAACACACTGTAATAATGTGTTTGAAATCGTTAATGTATTTTTCAATAAGATTTTAGTATTGCTCTTGTGTATGGAATCATTTAACTTTCACTTCTCTGAGCCAATCGCAAGACCGGGTTAGCTTTATTTCTAAATTTGGTATCATAAACAACAAAACACGTAGACCGAGCTTGTCTGCAACTTGTTGAACGTGGCAATGCTATCTACCTGGAACCTTAACTTTCAATGCTGACTGCCAGGAAATAGATTTCTTATACAGCTGTGAAGTCATCGCACCGAATTTGGATTGTCAGAGACTTTCTGCAATTTAAACATTGAAACACGATTTTAAAGCCTTTTAAAGGTAAGTTGCATTGCATGATGTGGCTGTCGACTCATCATCGACATCAGTCAGTAGTTCAGTAGTTCAGTCTTTTTGATATGCTTTTACTTTTGTAGGTCTAGGAAGATAACAGTAAAAGTAAAAGTAAAAGCCGACACATATCAACATGCAACCCGCATTTGTAGGAATTATATGGCCAGGTTTCACGCTATCTTCTTTAGGTAGTGGAATCATTTAATTTTCTCTACATATCTCAGATCTAAATCTAACCACGTCTCCTCCCCCATGCCCATACCATTATTTACCATCACTGATGAATTGAACTGGGCTGATGTCTTTAAAAATTAAAACTTTTAGGCTGTTTTGTTAGAGTTAAGATTAAGAAATATCTAGAGGTGGGAAATCATACCTTGATGCCTGTTATAAAGTTCAGGTATGCTATAGTCTGTGACTTTAGGAGGGTCTAGTATAAGAATGCTGAATGAGAATGTGGTGCATTCACCACCAATAATAATCATAACAGTATATAGACATGGATCAAACAAACAATAAATAGTAATAGTAATAGTAAACCTTTGCCTTTATTAAAATATGAAAGTAATGCATGCAGTGTGCAGGGCCAAGAAGAAGAGGTATTATAGATTCAGACTTAGACCAAAACAGAGCAATGGCTGTGGACAGCTGAAATTGAAATCCAAGCCATACCTCCAAGGATACACACCATGCCAATCCTACACCCTCAATGACAGAGGTAGAGAGTGTGACTTTTTTATGCTCACCAAGACAGCAAGTGCTGTTTCAGCCATCTGCTTGATTCCCACTGTCAGACTAAGATAGTCATTTTCTGTTCAGTCGTGTCTTGAGCCTTGAGTTGTCACCATTTCTAACTTACGTCAGCCATTTCTTAAGCTTAAATAGTTAGAGGTAGATTTTTTGTGTGTATATTGTAAATTCTTCCCACCCTTGTGTTTGGTTTGTAAATATAATAGTGGCAGTGGCAATGGGCCACATTGGACATTTGGTGTGAATAAATAAATGGACACATGATACAAATACAATAATTACAATCATTGCTGATGCTGCGCTTTCATAACATTGTGAGTGTGAGTGTTATAATCCTTAGTGGAAACCAGTGCTGACCCACGTGGGACTAACAGAAGAAGGGAAGAGAGAATTTACACCACTACATATCCATGATCCACTCTGTTTTGCTCACTATTCGTATTAGATAATAGATTTCCTGGCAATTTTTATTTTATTGTAGATTTCTTGTATTCAGGTGAATTTAGTAATATAATTGCCCAGGGTAAATGTGCTATTGTAAAGCGCTTAGAGCATGGTGATTATCATGGACAAGTGCTATATAAATGCCATTTATTTATTATTAATTACTGTAATATGGGGTAACTTTGGCCTGTCAGGGTAACTTTGGGCCAATGGGGGAAGGATATTATTTTTGTGTAATTGTTAACCTTTGTCTGATTTGATGAATTTCAAAATATATTTCCAAGGTAAAAACATTTTCAAAAAATAAATTAACAATAATAATTGGCTCTTGATCTGCACCATTTTGTGCTGAATCATTCCAAAATGAAGTCATTAACAATAAATCACATTCTAAAACTTCAACCATGACCATTGTTTCCCCAGTGTAGTCTATCTTTGGCTTTACAGATACATACATTGTGTGTCTGGCCAATGTTACCCCATATCGGGGTAACTTTGGCCACAACTCTTATAAAAAAGATGGTACAATTTTTAATCTTAAAGTAATATCATTGTTACTCCCTTATTGTAGTGAACAAGCCCCGAGATTGGAGTAAAAAGTACTTACTTTTAAGTAATATTGGAGTTAGTTCCGCTTCCAAAACAAAAAAGAGTTAACCAAAGTTACCCCATATTATGGTAATGAATACTATCATTATCATTGAATACATTCATATCAATTTTGCTTTCAGGTTTTTCAAGTATTTTATACAAGAGTGAGGATTTTGAGTGGTGAGAAAAGAGATTTGACACCATGACATCAAATTCAAATGTGGACAAAAAGAGTGATGAAGTCACAGGTATGCCAGATGCTAATAGTGATAGATAAGAAAATTTATGTTTAATTATATTAATCAAGTTAGGGCGCTAACATTGTATTTATTTATGATATATAATTTACTCTTTTATAACTAGTTGGTGGAAGGGGAGTGTGGGGAGTACCCAGTGATTGAGTCCACAGCAGCCAATCTAGAAGAAGAATCTTAGCATTGAGGGTATGGCATTTCCCATATCATAGCCTGAGCACAGGTGCTCTTCGTACATTTCAAAACTAAAGTGTAAAAATATTGATTTTTTTTATTATTTTTTTTTACACAGTATAATAATATGCACATTTATAATGCGCCATACGCCCTCCTTAAAGGAGGGCTCTGGGCGCACAGTATCAGATTTATTGGATCCTGTGTTCAATTTGAGGCAATTTATTGTTTTTGGTTTGTCGTTATCATTAAGATTGCTTGATTCGGATGTCATTCAATGCTAGGTATTTATATTGTTTTTGATGATAGTGATAGGAGAAGAAAATGAATTTCTGGCATTGATATTGATATGTTAATTAAATACACGGTCTTGTTTGATTTGTAGTAGTTACATATATATGTGAAATGTACCGTAAACTGTGGCCTTGGCTTATCCATCTCCATTCCTTCTTGCCCAATCACATCAAGCTGGGAACTTCGATATCAGTTTCAAGTTTCTTATTGACATTTAATCAATATTAGTTGGAAAGAATAGAACTGAAGGGAAGAGAACTGCAATGGGCTGGGAGAGTTTGAAACATTATTAGTCAGGATAATCAAGTTAAAGTTGAAACATTGTGAGGGTATTTGACCTGTGTTTTGACACTATTTAACGGGATGAATGTGTTATGGATAATAATAAAATGATACATTTAAATTATAGACAAAGACTTTGTTATTGGTGAGCAGCAATGGTAACAGATTGTGTTTATTCCCCTTAGAAACAGCCCAACCAAGCGGAGGCCTGCTGTGGCGAATGTCAAGTGGAATCTATGGCGCAACGACCGGTGTGGTTGGAGGTGCCGTCGGCTATGGCGTGGGCGGAGTCAAATGGGTTGCTGGCAAGACAGTGGATGTAGGATCTGCCGTGGCACACAAGACAGTCGATGCCGGATCAGCGGTGGCCAGTAAACTCCCTTTGCCTTCTATATCTATGCCATTCGTGAAGAAAAAGGATAAGAAAGAGTGAATTTATCTATTTTTTAAAAAGAATGATATTTGAACTGTAAATAAGAATACCATGCGAAACAAATACTTATATTTTTGGAGATGACAGAATATAGTTGGTTGGTTGTGGATGTTTACTCTTGTTCATGCCATAAATACGCAAAGTGTCTTACATTCTCATTTCCTATTTACATGGAACATAATTTTTTTCTTTTTGCAGGGTCAGTTTGAACTGTCCAAACCAACTGCATTTACTTCAGCATTGATACAGTTAAAGACACACAATTTTTTCACTGCTTCATGTTAAACAAGGGATCTGATCTCATTGGTTTTTTTGTCTTTTACTAATTGAAAGTAAATTGCAATCCAGCATAAATTTTTGGCTCAGGTTAAAACAAGAAAGGTGGGCGACACAAAAAGAAAGAAGAAACAATACTCAAATAAACAAATTGATAAAAAATACAATTGTCTTTATTTTGTCAACAAGGGTGTTTTGTCTTTAGGCATATTTTGAACAAGGATCGAAATAACCAATAAAGTTACATTCACTAGATTTCACAGGAATGAATGGAAAATATTGGCTTTTATCATGGTTTATTTACAACAACAAAAAATCAAACATACAAAATCTGAAATCACATTATCCATACCTTCTACCTCATGTGACGCACTGACGGAGGATCTGAAAAAATTATTACTTAGCTCACTTGGAATAATGGCCTTTAATTGTTTTTTTGTTTTTACTTAAACAACAGTGTTTTGACGGAAACGACTTAATTTGTCCTTTGAAAGCAAAACGATGATGATGATTATTTTTATTATTTAGAACAAGAAAGAGGCCACATAAGATATTAATCAGGAGAAGACATTAGAAAGTAGCTAGCTATACTAGCTATCAGTAAGAAAAAAAACATGAAAGAAAGCTTTAATTTTAATTTAGTGTTTTTGGTGTGAAAGTGACTTTGCTTGAGCTCATGTCTATTGCAGTACAGATTACTTTTATTATATTAGTAGTGTCATGTAAGTGTGCCCATGACCAGTATGTAAAGCTGTGTTATTTGAATGAATCAATAACTTGTTGCGTTTCTCCTGTGTGCATTTAATCGTGAGGTAGATATTATCAACCAAAATCATTGTTCCTGCCATCTGAATGTGAAACATTGTTTTTTCCCATGACAAAAAAAATGACGTATGTTGCTGCTTGTTGCCCAATTGATTACAATATTGATGTTTCTAAATCACGTCTTATACCTACGCATATTACATCTATATCACATCTCAAAATGATTTCATTACAGCTACTCTTCATTGTCATTTTAAATTGCCTCATTACTACTACTACAATTATGAACCATATTATCACCATTAAGCCCACCAACCATTTGTTGTTCTAAAACAACTGCACTCTGATGTGACTTGTTTTTAGTGCAATGAGTACGTATAGTACCTCTTTTTATTATGTCTCGTATATATATGCTTATCTGTAAAATTGAGGTCGATGCTGAAGTGCTTTTCTTGGTGTATCCATTCCTCATGCATGGTTTTAGTATAACAACATAATCAGCTTTGAAATTATTTCTTGTAATGTTAAGGGGGAGGATGCCTCTCCCTGTTAGTGAATGTATGAAAGCTAAGTCATAATATATGTTCATTGTAGTACCGTATGCGTTAAGCGACATTCCATTTATAGAAACAAAAATATAAAGTCCAAACCTGTCCCTTAATTAATACTAATACTATTACAAAATAAATCCACGTTCTTCACAAATTCTTCTGCCTCATTTTTCCTCTGCCAACATTCCTGCCCTATGTCCGACCATTGCAAACAATGACTGAAATGTCCTCGTGAACCCATGTTGCACGTCACTAGTTTCAAGCTTCACAGCTGCATTGTGGCATGCACAGACTTTTTTGTCAACAAATATTCTTCCCTGCCGTTTTGGTTCTTTTCTTCACCATTCTTTCCTATCAATATTCTTCTGTGGCACAGTTTCAATGAATCGGCTAATGTCAGTGTATCAAGGATAATGTAAATCTCTGTATAAAAAAAGTAAATGACAGATTAGTCCAGAGGTAGTGGGCTGTTTTCTGTTTACGGCGAGGCAGAGTTGCCACGGCAGGCATGGGTTCGATTCCCCCGGTTGACTGGAAAATTTTTAATATTTTCTGTTCTTGTCTCTCACTGGCACTGTTACATATACCACTATCATTCTGTGTATTAAAAAAAGTTAACCTCATTTGTAACTTTGCAAAAATGAAATGTTCTTCATAACAAAAAAATTGAAGGACACTGTCTCAAGATTTAATGCTGTACTGTCTACTGTCATAATATTTTCCACACAGACTTAGTTCTAAAATAAGATTTACGATGAAGGAGACATCACCTCATTCTATATATTATTCTGTTACATTTTTCATCCAACGGAGGAGGGACTCAATACAGTAAACTTCCTTTTTGCCGCAGGCAACAGGAACTAACACTATCATTATCATCATGATCATCCAATACAAATCGAGTTACATTTTTTTATATGTATAAAAAAAATTTATTAATCTTGTTTATTTATGATTTTTATTATGCATTTCAGTCACTGGCTGCTGTCTCTAGTCATTTTACGTTTGGAAATATCCATTTTTAGATAAGCATTTGGATTTGAAAGATCTTAACTTTTTATGTTAATTATTTTTCTTTTCTATTTTATTTTATTTTTTGTTAAGTACTTAATTTATTTTTTTAAAATTCTAAATCGCAATGCCATAATGTCAATGAAATGAAACTGCTGTTACATTTATCATTGTCCGACATGATATATGTACAATACAGCACATTTGTTAACAAAACCATTGATTCATTAGACCAATTATATAATGTCAATATATACATATTCCCAGGATCAAATCCATTCAACAACACAAACATTTGCAAGCAACTTAGTGATTTTACTAGGAAATTAAGTTTGGATGAATCCACAACAGTAGATTTGTATAATATTATATAGAGAGAGGTAATTTGACTTGCTTTCGTTTTGAGGCAGTAGGGTGTGGGCATTAGAGACGTGCAAAATACCAATATTTCAATACCTTTGATACCGGGTACCCACATGTTCAGGTATCATTTTCATACGGCGTTGATCCTGAGTGACCTTCACCTAGGATCCTAGGGGACCTTCACCCAGGTGAAGTATCAAAGTACTCAGAATCAAATTCTTGATACCTCTATAAGTCCCTTCTCTGGTGGGCATTAGTCAGAAATGTTATTATTTTTATGGTCCCATTTCATTTATTTTTACTTCTACGTTCATCAATAATGGTAATCGGAAATGGCATTGATCCTAAACAGTTTGAGCATTTCATTCAGATTGTCTTTTGTATTTTCTTCCTTCCTCTTTTTTCCCTTCTTGACAATAACCCATAAACTCTGGTAATTGTATTCATCGTATGATATTATACGTTTATGTTTGTATTGTTAAAGTTTATTGATTGATTCGATTGTGTTCCTGAAATTCGTTTCTTTTCTTTTTTTCCCTTAGATTTACACCTGTTAAGTTGCACTCTTCACAAACAACGCATTTATATATTTCATCGCTAAAGCTTTAAATATATTTAATTATTTTCATTCAATATTCAAGTGAGCTCAAATCCATCGCTTTTCAAGATATGCTTCTCGTTAACAACGCTTTAATTGCCTCTACCTGGACCGAAATGAAGAAACTTTTTGATTTCAATATTTTTATTTCAGTATTTGATAATAAAAAGCCTGTGTTCAGAGCTGAAGAGAGTTGTATAAGGGTTTTACAATTTACCTTTTATTTTTTAAGCATTTCTCTCTTGTAATACCATTGTGCAATATTTAAAACATAAATAATTCGTCTGAGCTGTATTATTAACAGTATTTTAATAATATATGATTCTGTGTTACAGTCAGTAGCTGCCTTTGCGCTTTGATGAGTTGGATTATTATGTCTTTTGACCGTCTTCTAAAATGATGATAGTGATGATATACTTTTCACCCATTGGTTTGACGGACTCTTGAATGTTGATCTTGTTTGAGTTTAAGTCCCAAGGGAGAAGAACTTAACATTAATTAACAATAGTTCACTGTACGTATTATTATTGTACAGGCTTTTGTTAGTCCAAAAGCAATGAAAATTTGTGAACAACCATTTTCTTTTTACATAGGTACCCTATATGAAATATATATATATATTATAGGTACTACCTATAATATATATGAAAACAGTAACTGTAGGCACCATATAATAGAATATTGTACTTGGGGCCAATACAAAAAATATATCGTTACCATAATCAACTGATAAGCTCACTTTCTGAACCGTGGTGATAGACGTCTGTATCAAGGCAGTATTTATGATTTATTCAATATGCTTATGACAAGCGTTGATTTTCAGTATTATGCTAATGAGAGTGAGAGATGATTTTGTTCTTTAGTTTATTAAAAAGCACAAATATCCATCCCCTCAGTTCTTTTTATTCTTTTCATAGTAAAGTATTGCAACTATTATAGCATTAAAAAGTACTACTATACTCAAGCAGCATTGTTTGTTTACATGATTTAAATGTAAAAAATCTATACGGATCAGTGTTCGGTCTCCAATCCTAGTTGCTTCTTCGATAAAAAGGACAATATAACTGCTGTGTAAGTAGATCATCATCTGGTCGATAAATATAACACAACAAACCAAATGTGAATTGTATCATTATCATGTACCATTATTATAATTATAGAGAAAGATCTTCTTGCACTCTGTTCATTTCATGACAGTGCAGTGTTCTAGCTCTGTACTCAATCACCCTTGCATAAAAATCGTTCAATATATATGTTATTTTAGATTATGTAAACTCATTCTCGCTTGGTAACGGGGAAATCACATTCAAAACAGTGTAGTTGCATTACAAATTACATTGCTGCTATTGTACTAATATTAATATATAGACATCACCTGTTATCTACTGTTGTTACTGTTATTGTAAAATCTTTCACCCAATGATGAAATCCAAATATCATGTTAAATTGTTCCCCCCTATCATTGACGACACTTTGTTGTGTTTCCCAAAACAAATTTGGTTGTCGTCCATGATGTGCCTGAATAATGATAATAATAATAAGTAAGTAGGTACAGTATTCATTTTAGTGTTATGGTCAGTATTCAATTGTATTATTATTTTGTTATGGTCAGTATTACTACTATTGATCCTTCCTTTTTTTTCTTCCTTTTTTTTTTCAAAGTAGACTTCTGTTTATTATTACACTAGATACAAGTCTGGTGAGAAAAATTATGTAAAGAGTCTTTCCCAAGGAGTCAAAATGGGTTAGCTTCAGCCAGGATTTGAACTCTGACATTTTGAGTCAAGTAGCCTAAACAACCGACACCAATTGTAGGTCTTGTCTTTATAATGATCTCAGGTTACTTAATAAAATATCAAGGTTCCCTCATGGTAGCTATGTCAAGGTAGCCTTTTACTACTACTAATACTAAACACTTGAATATTCTTTTTGTTTTTGTTTTATCATTTACAATACCCAATAAATTAAATTCTGTCCACCTTACAGTTGAAGACTCAAATTACATTTGTTTTATGACATGTCTGGACTTTTTATTTAAAAAGACTGCAGGGCCATATCCAGATTTTGGCGAAATCAAGTTGCGAGTAGGTAGGGCCTACCTACTGCCTTATGCTTGTACTTGTAGCTACTTGTAGTTAATAATATGGCACAGCGGCTGATCCAGATCTGGTGTAAATACTTTGGTATATAACGTCCCAAACGCCAAAATAAAATATATATATATATATATAAAAGGGTTGGTGAATGAGAGAGAAAAAAATACTTTCTTAGGTTCTGAAAAATTTATATTATAATTATATATATATATATATGGTAGGCCCACAGTCTTTTAAAAAGAAACTCTATGATAATTAATAGCTTTAAAAATTGGAAAGCTCAATCATTATTTTACTATTTTTATTATGTTTTGAAGTACGTACCTACCATCCAGTATTTTGTCAATTGTCCCTTTGATCTATTGGGCTACTTCATGACAGTTTAAAATTAAAATGTTTAATCTGAACCCTGTACATTTTTGTTTTCAATTAGTCAGTATTTGTGTTTGAAACGTTACCCATATCACATTGCATGTTGTTATGTTCATCAATGAAATTGATGCTATGATGATCTATGAAGATAATAAATGCATTAATTTTTGACTTGAGTGGTAATGTGTTCATTTATTGAAACGGTTAAACTTAAACTACAGTACAGTTAAGGTCAGCCTTGCACCTAGTGGGTGATTTAAGGGAAACACGCAGAGACAAATCTAGCCTCTGTTTCCCAACCATATACATGGAGACTCTTCTCCGTCACGTCTATATGTAGTGTAGTGCCAGTAGTCCAAGGACCATATTAACAGACCATACGTTAACTGTTAGAGAACATTTTGGCACAACCTTATTGCAGTGATTTACACTCACAACATTGCACGATTCATTGTATTATTCATGTAATTTTTTAATTTATAGTATAAAATTTGTGTTTACAGGCGCAGCTTCATGGGGTATCCCTGTTTAGAAACAGAATGACTAATTATTATATATGTTGCTGGATTAGATAAGGACCAGTACGCTGTGCTCAACACCAACCCACCACCACTCCTTCTCTTGGATCAGTGTCCTCTCCTTACTTACATGTCTCACCCTCCCTCTTCCTCCTACCTATGCACTCTCTGTGGTTAGTTTGGAGAAAAAAATTTGTGTGTGAGTGTGACTGGCTTACACAATCCCTTCTTCTCTGACAATACTGACATGCGTGCAAACCTTGCTTTTCAACACAGACGTACATGTGGCGTGATGATCCACTGTCTGCACCTATTTTGGCCAAAACGATGATAGTAGTGATAGAAGCCACACAAGAATACTGTAAGTAAGTTGTAAATCAATGTGCCAGGAGAGGGTGGAGGAGGGGATAGTGACTGTTTTGTTCTGCGTCGTTTATCATCGGATGATGGGATTATCTCCAGCGTTCCCCAGTAATGATGATAAGAATAAGAGAGCCCGCAATAAAGGAATTGATGGAAATACATATATAAACATTTGAGAATCAGCAGAACTGGACTGGGGTGGTAAGGAAACCATCAGATATCACCAGATTTAATACCATGGTAGATATACTACAGACATAAGTACAGGCTCACGCTCAAGGACTTTACTTTGCATCATTTATCAATCAGTGGGCTATGTCAACGCCATTGAAAGTCCCTTAATGTCAGCCTCGGCCCCATTAGAGAATACAACAATAGAGCAGTCTGTGTGCTTTAATTAACACTCCAACTACCAACATCAAGAAAATAAATGAAGAGGGAGTGGGCACTGATGGTCTATTAGACAGAATGATAGTGATAGTGGGATAATGTAACTAACTAACAGTCAGTGCCAGCCGACTATCACTATAATATCATTATTTTAACATCAAGAAGTGGGAAGGGAGATAATCAATTAATTGTTCACTGCATTTTTTATGTCATCGTGATTACAGTACATGCCGGCATTAAGCACGCTGCTATTAAGCACGGTTCGGACTCAAGCACACTAAATGGCTCTTACCGAATTTTTGCTATATAAACTACACGCCTTTAAGCACGGTAACTTCGGCTTCATGCACGCCTCATTACAAATTACAAGACAGCATCTTGTTAATTGTATTGTTGTTCACTCCATGTTCCACCCACTATTGAACTCACCTCTGCCTGCTGTGACTGAGTGTGAGAACAAAAAAAACACCAAAAAACAAAAAAGAAACCTGCTACGGCAGGAAACAATGCAGCAACATCGTGTGGTGTTGTGCGATCACCACAAACCAACAAAGGGAGCTAACTCATGAAATGAAATTTATTTCATGAAAATCTCTGGGTTATGTCTACTTCGAATTCAAGCACGATTCGGCATTAAGCACGCTCAAGAATCTTCCCGACGGCCGTGCTTAATGCCGGCATGTACTGTACAGGGAAAGATAACAAACAAACAATCTTATTAAGAAATCCATGTCACTGAGACACGTAAGAAAGAAATCATTTGATATAGCTACAAATTGAATTCGATCATCAATATTATTTTCCCGTTAATATTAGCATTCTCACTAATGCAATCTGTGTGCATAAGATGATTCGTGGGTTAGGGATAGGTTGTCTGTTCGTAGCAGCCAATATGGGGCCAGCACGGAAGAGTACCTCTTGTAATATATCATTAAAAAAGAAAATCGTTTGACTTTTATTTATAAGGGAAATGCACAAATTTAAAAGCCTCCATCATGTACCAAAAACACAGGTATTTTGAAAAGGACATTTTTTTAACACAGCATGCATATTGTGATATTTTGTCAGTCTCAGTTTTAAAGTAACACTAAAGATAAAAATGGGTTTAAAGTCTGTATCCCTGTGCAACTAAAGGCTTATAACTCATAGACTTTACAATAATTTACATAATTTATTCCCAGTCGACCACAGGCGCCACAACTATCTAGGAGCACCCCTCGAAGATACAAGTTTTCCATCAACAAGACCTTGCATTTAATTAACCATTTCTGTCTCTCCATTATTAAGAATCAACATAAACAAACATCTTCTTTAGAAAAAGAGGGGGGGGGGGGGGGGGGGGGGGAAAT
>JARFNW010083675.1:0-13256 GCA_031763155.1 Dirona albolineata
ATTTGAGACCAGTTGATGTAACCTGTCACTATTTGATCAGCATTTCCGTTACAATAGGTAGCCCCAGCAGGGTTAATGTGATTGTTTATTTCCAGGTCAAAGTCTTAGTCAAGGCATGTAAGATCTCTTCGCCAATTCAGGCCAGCAAAATGTCATACTACTGTCGGTTTTTGTGTTTTAAAAAATCACACAAAACTTATTTTTTTAGTTAAATTCCAAAGTGGAAGTAAAGCGCTATTGCAATATTTTAATTTGCCAAAAAAAATAAAAATTTATTTATGATAAATTCTCATAAATTTGCCATTTTTTATTTTTAATCACTTTTGTGTTCTGCCTTTGATTCCTTCAATCACAATATATTTACATAGGGGTTATTGATTGTAACAAACGTCAGTATCATCACTGCCTGATTCGTTAATATCTGGTCCAGGTTCTGTGAGTGAGTCTAAAATGACGAAGAAAATGTTACTCTGGTGTTGTTTTGTTGAAGACATTATAGAGGAATATAAATATACACAAACAAGAAACACACTGGACCACTCTTGCTGTCTGGTGAATGTTTTTTATAATTTCAAATATCTGAAAATTCCACTGTAGCTTTATAAACATTTTTGTTTTTTCTTTATCGATCTGCCCAAGAGAAAAGGTGGTCATAAGGCTTTTATGCAATGTAAGCAATCTAGCTGTCTTCATTTACTACCATGGGTTTCCCTGCATACTTAATAACACTGTTGGTTTGGGCCGCAGGGGTCCTGGGTTTTGGATTTTAGAGGGGATTGATTCAAGTGATTGTAGGATTTTTCAGAATTTTAAAGGCTCTGTCCTAAACGTTTGGTCACTTATTTTAAACATGATGTGTCACCTTTGATATGACCTTGCCTGAAATGGCATTAAGCAGAAAAATTTTGAATTTAGTTCATCATATTTGTAAAATTCTGTTTTTGTCAATATTCAGGTTGAATGGAAAGTTGGTAGCACAAAAACAGCTGGAGTGGCCTTCGGTAAACTCAGTGAGGTAAAGAATTTAATCTCATGACTTTTCCGATGTTTAGAAATGTTTCCTTAAAGTTCCATCCTTGCTGTTTCCCCCTCAGTTTCAGAGACTCGCAAACAAAAAGGAAATGAGAGGTGAAATGACTTGACTATACGTCGTCTGCCCTCTTCACCTCCCTACTGTCCCAAATCATTCATCACCATATGTAAGGAAAAAATTTATAAATGTGCAACTTATGACACCGGTCAACAGTGAATGGGTGGGCTGTGTGTAGATTCTACAACAGCAGTTTGTGTATACCCTATTTCAGTGATTATAAAATAATAAAAGCTTTGACACAGAATGGGGTGTAGGTATAGGATCAAGGCATACATCATGACAGTTACTGTCTTTACCTAGGATGTGTCATTCAATAAAAGGTCAAAAAATAAATTATTGGTATACAACTTGCAGCATGTATGGCATTGATTCAACCGTTTTTTATTTCTTTTCTCTTTTGTTTTCTAGCAACTCAAAGAAGGTCAAACAGTCCCATCAAATTTGGTTGAGGAAGAAGAACAAGATGAAGGGGATAAAGATGACTCAACAAAAAATGATGACGCTTTGGATGAGGGGGAAACGACTGAAAAGATGGATGTGAAAGGAGACAAAGAAAGAGACGAGGGGGAGCAAGAAGAAGAGGAAGAAGAGGAGGAGGATTCTGATGATGAAGGTTGGATAACGCCGAAAAATATTGTTGCTGTGAAGAGAGCTATGGGCATAGAAACATCCGGTGCTGGAAATATTACTTGTGTTGGATGCCTGACAGCTGACTTTGCCATGCAAGTAAGGAGTTATCAATCACATATTAAATGTGACCTATATGTATTGTTGCTTGCCATTGTGAAGTGCACAGAGCATCTTCATGTTTTTCATTTTCTTCTTCACTCTATATCCTGTCTTTTCCTACTGCGTTCACAAAAAGATGTGTGATGAGAAATATATATATTTAAAGAAGATTGGTAATTGGTAACATCATTAATCAGGTATTGCTGTGTTTGATAATGTTAATTCTTAGCACTCCAGCCTTTCACTTTGTGTCACTGATGTTGCTTGACTAAGAGCTTTCTGCTAGCAATGTCATTTGACTTCGTAGCCTAGGTAGTTTTCCTTATGTCTGATGTGAATGGCCTCCATTCTTCCCTGTTGTTGACAATGTCCATAAATGTGTTCAGGTCCTCTTTGGATGTAAGTTGGAGGTTTAAAATTTTCGCCTTTTAAAGATGGTGACTGGGAGCGTTTTGGTGGTTTCTCCCCAGTATTTAGTCGTGATGTGTTCATAATAAATAGCCATTGCCCTCTTTGCAGGCATGTTGGTGTGTCTTCTTAGAATTTGTCCTGGTAGCCTCCATCTAATATCTGGATTGAAATTGGGGTTTCCTTAACCTGTTTATAAAAATATTTGTTTGATATCTTATTTATTTTGAATAAAAAGCACACACACTAGGCTGTGTTGTTTTTACTTTTGTACTTGATGCCTATAGGAAGTGTGTACTTTGAATTTAAAAAATGTTGGCTTTGTTAACCTTCTTAGAACGATGGGCCACAAACAGGGCTTTGGCAACAAGCCAATTTATTTCATTTACTACATATAGCTGTGAACTTTTGCACAGCTTCCGTTTCCTGCTCTTCAGTTGAGGGAATTGATAGTTCTATTTTCACTATCACTATTGCCGCTACCTTTAGCACAAGCTACGAAAATCATGATGATTCAGTTTCAATCGCATTCAGTTTCAATCTTTATTTCACCCCTTTATCACCCCGCTAATTTAGAAACAATACCACAAATTCTGTCTCTAAAAGATACCTCAAGATTTATTCTTTCAAAAAAATGTATAGTTTTAGGGAGATCAGGCTGCAAATAAATGCACAATTATTATAGCAAACCCAATTGTTTTCATAAGCGAGGTAAATTTAACCCAGAATCTGGATGCCATAAAACTTTTAACACGGTACTTAGAGTTATCCATAGTGTTGAGTTGGGTTAAGTGGACTACTCAGTATTGTATTTCGGCAAAAGAATTTGACAACTGTTAAACTTTAGCAGATGTATGAACTCTAAATGACTTTAAATTATTATCAGCTTTTAAAATTATTTTTTGTTGTTGTTATGTCTCCCAACAGAATATCCTGATTCAAATGAATCTTTCTGTGGTCGCAGTGGATGGACTCCTTATCAGAGAGGTGAAAAGTTATGTGCTCCGGTGTTATGGTTGTTTCAGGTAGGGTTTCAAACACTTTGCTTGTTTCTATTACTACTGGTGACGAGAAAGAAAACATTTGGTAAACTGCTTGTGATGCAATCCATATTATCATAATAATATGCCTTTTTTTTCTTCAGTCCTTTAGTAGCCTACTAGGAATCATGTCCAAATATTTTGTTTTGAAAATGAAATTTAACTAAAATAATTTTTTAAACAATGAAATTAATCATTGCACATAATGTAGAGTATAAATAATCTTTTTTTTTTATGTGTGATAATCAATTTTTACCCTTGGAGTGGACTCACAAACTTGTTTGTCTGTTTTGGGATTGCTCATTTTGTCAGCGATTACAGGAGGGCATCAACCATGTGGTAAAACCTTAGGTTTTTTTTTCAACGTTTTCTACCTCTCATCTTTTCATTTGTCTTGCTTCCTTAACCTCCTCCCTTCTCGTTCACCCTACCTTGTTATAGAGGCATTGGCCCTCATGTTTTTGTCTTGTTTTTATGTTTTAATGAGGACAGGTAGTACCTGACGCTTGAAAGGGACAATTTCAGCAGAATGGTGCTGTTCCCATTAAATGGCTTGCATTGTATTAATATGAATGTCCTGAGATTTTTCATTATTTTATTTTGACAAATAGATTTTATTTTTTCCTTGCAGGATAACGAAAGACACCAGCAAAGTTTTCTGTCCGCACTGTGGTAATAAAACTTTGAGAAAGTTGACAGCCAGTATAAATGAAGATGGGACACTGAGATATCATTTGGCCAGAAAATATAAAATCAACACCAGAGGAACTATAGTAAGAAGATGCAGATTTGATTTTTGGTGAATTTATTCTTGCAGGACCCCTTGCATTAGTTTTACTTTTTAATTAGTTTTTACTGGATATCCAATGTTGAATTGCCATTGCTTCAGTGTGATTTAGTGCACACTTTGATACCCAGTTGTTTGTCCCTCTAGAATCGGCTATTCTGATAAACAGTGATGATGATTGGGAATTCTTGTGTTTTAAGTTTTGCAGTGAGCATTGTGTTATCGTTATAAGCATTTGTTTTAGCTGCTGGAAACAGACAGTTTCAATCAAAACGCTTCTGTGAGCGTTCATAATCCACGGAATACATACTCTTTGCGATATTGAATACAACATTGTACAATCATTACATGTTTTCATTTCTGAGTGCCGTTAACAGGATAAACATGTACGCATCTAATTAACCTGGCTAGTGATGGATTGATTTCAGACTTTTCGGCATTGAAAGCGAAAACTCGACCAATCATTGATATAATTATTTTGATAAAGCAAAATTAAAAGTGGTCCCTGATCGAGATTTCTTTGATTATTTTTTTTCAGTAACATCAGAGTATAGAAGGCTACTATGCATTCCCATCGCTAGTGCAGGGCCCGTGACATGTTGTTGTGGAACAAAACTATATTTACTTCTGCATATATTAAGCATGCCAAGAGATGGCTCCATACCACCCAAATCAACCTGTGTGTAAAGCGCCTAACTTTTATGCCACAATGGGGATGAGTGCCGTCTAAGGATGGACACACAGTGGAGATCACACCATCTCGTCCTAGCTTCCCTTTTTGGGCGCTAGAATTTATTCTATAGGAAAAGTATTAGAGTAAGCAGAGTAGAGGCGTCGAATCATGCCGCCTTTTTTCTCGCCCAGACTCGCGGTGCTTAATCTAAGCGCTGCGCTTAGATTGGGCGTCAAAAAGTGCCTGCCCGCCAGACAGGCGTTCACCGTCGACCGGAAATGGCGAAGGCCCAGTGTCTTGAGCTGGACTTAGGTCAATAACTAGTGATCGGAGAGAAAATCTAAAAACAGATTCGTAATCAGCGATCCGAAATTAACAAAGTGTCCGCGTAGAGATGCTGAAAATATACATAATAAACAATTTCATAAAACAAATTTAAATTCGAAACAAACATTACGGACGAATGGTCGACATGTTGGTTGTCAAGCGTACGAGTTCCAACACACTTCCACCATTGCACCAGGTAGCCTTTTTTTCCTCGAGGGTTTATGGAAACCATTTGGAGGGAAGGTGCGATCTCCACTGTGTTTATAACCTTAGACTTCCAGCGACTTGTGGTCCCTTTTGTCAGGCGCGCTCAGATATCATGGTCTGAAAAAATTATCATTAATAATTATTTGTAAACGGCTTAGGCGAACCGATCACTGATATACACGAATCAATCACCATTAAACACGAACCGATCATCGATATACATGAACCGATGACTGATAGAACCGAACCGATCACCGATAGACACGAACCGATCACCAATAGACACGAACCGATCGCCGACAGACACGAACCGATCAATCAACGGTATACATGAACCGATCACTGATAGACACGAACCGATCACCGAAAGACACAATCCGATAACCGATATACACGAACCGACCACCGATAGACACGAACCGATCACCGATAGACACGAACCGATCACCGAAAGACACGAACCGACCACCGATAGACACGAACCGACCACCGATAGACACCAACCGATCACCGATAGACACGAACCAATAACTGACTACATGAAGAGATAAACGATAAACACGAACCGATCACCGATAGATACGAATCGATCACCGATACACAAGAACCGATCACCGTCAAACACGAACAGATAACCGATAAACACGAACAGATCACTGACAGAGACGAACAGATAATCGACAAAGACGAACCGATCACCGATAGACACGAACCGATCACCGACAAACACGAACCGATGACAGACAAACACGAACCGACCACCGATAGACACGAACCGATCACCGACAGACACGAACCGATCACCGATAGACACGAACCAATCACCGACAGACACGAACCGATCACCGATAGACACGGACCGATCACCGATAGACACGGACCGATCACCGATAAACACGAATCGATCACTGATAGACACGAACCGATCACCGATATACACTACCCATCAATCAATATTTATCTTTTCTCAGCCTGGCAAGGGATGTAAGTGATAATTGGTTCAATTCACATGAAATGAATTAAATGGAGCACGGAGATAGCTCTAGCTGTTTCATTCAGCTATAATTACAATGCTCAATTAAATCCATTGCAATGTGAAATATTATAACACTCGGGTTATTGGATAAAGTGATTAATGTGCATCCTACTTGTTTTAAGCTTGCATTGATTTGAAGCTCGTTCAAACTTGCATCAATACAAGTTTGATCAATTTAGAAAACAAAAGCAAACAAAAAACAACTCGTGTAATAAAAATGACATCCAACCAACGACACTCGCGAACCTTATATCTACACTTTTCATTTATTATTATTTTTTGTTTATCGAATCCCCTTTATACCACAAAAAGCAGTGTAGGGGCCAGCCATATGTCAAGCTCTGAAGGGTGCACATGACAAATGGAAGTAAATACAACATACCTAACATATGGTTATAAAGACTGCATCAGGAATAATAGATGAGCAGGTGATGAGCCCACTGCATCTGTAATAATGTATGAATATAAATATACAAATCTGCATAAATCATTTCCAATTAAAAATAGAATTTTCTATCAAACAAGAATACAGTGCCAACTAAGTTATGCATAACATAAAATTCAGAGACAAAGACAACACTGCCATGACGTGAACGATACTAAATCAAGCTATCCAGATATTTGATGTTGATGCAAGCAGAGTTTACTGCATAACATAATAATATGATCTTTATTGTCCATGGAAGCAAATTTTTGTTTGGTTTACAAACGTTCATTTCCAAACAGAAACATAAATCTTAATTGGAATACACAAGCATATTGATGTTAACAAATTTAAGCAAATAAGGTTCATTTACCTGGAGCATCCTGTTTCCCTGCAATCTCTCACCAGCAACTCTGTTCTCTCTTTCCATTCGGGAAGCTGTATACAAAACTGACAAATGAAGACTGTGGCCACTTTGTAGCTTTAATGTAATACCTCCCCCTACTCCTGTAGAAGAAATGTAATATTAGCTATTAATATTAAGAGGACAGATAAAAAGAAGTGAACAAATCCACACAAAAAATACTTTGAACCTCTCCCTGAAAAAATAGTTTTTGTGATTTTTTATCATTACATAATAGAAAATACAAGAATACACAATTACAGCATACACAATTTCAGCCAACTACAAACTACAGTGGATTACGATTAAACCAAAATTCTAGGGACTTTGTTATTTAGTTTGGTGTAAACATTGTGGCAGAACAACAGAAATAGTCAAGGGACACTACTCATCACTACTTGTATCACTGACTACTACATTGAGAAACAAAGGGGTTTCGAGCAAAACACCAATTCACTAGCTGCATTGGCTTGCCTAAGGAGTTAGAGTCAAGCGGGAGAGATGATTGACCAGTCATCGTATTCGAACCCAAGACCTTCGCCATGAGAATACGCTATCCTAAACACTAGACCACCTTGCCTCCTTATAGGTAATAACGGGGCGAACATTTTCATAAGCAGACGGGGAAAAGTGATTTAAAGTAGTTAGTGCTAGAGTCACGTTTGTCTTGACAGCCTCAAGGTTCATCATAGATTCTTCAAACTCCTCGGGTGGGTAGTCTGGCAAACGCATGTTGCAAATAAGTCTCTTTGCATTGTCATGGAGAAAGTGTTAAATATGAGTATAGAGGTATTTAATTGGTCATAATAATATGTGGAGGATGAGTTAGGACATTGAGATTATGTTGATATAAGTGATATCAATATATGAGAAGTAGTACACAATTGTAATGCTTTACTTTTTTTTACTCACCATGTTGACCAGGGAACATTGCAACACGAGAGAATACAGGATTATCTGTGTATAACATTTTCCTGACTAATTCACTGGTTGTTTGCTCCAAGCCTGGACCAAACATTGCAACTTTAGGAACCTTTTTTGGCAACAATGACTTGAGCATAGAGGAAACATGATGAAAAGCAGAATTTGACTGATGTGCTAGGGTCTTGAAATCTGGTGAACACTGGAGGTAACTGAAAAAAACCCAAAAAAGAATTAATTTTACAAACCTTTGTAATCAGTCTACAACTTCAGTGCCCTCCTAGGGATCCCCAAACACACACACAAAAAAAGAGTTGTTTTTGTTTCCAAGTTCCAAATATAAAAATGTTGAATTGTTTAGAACTGCTCCTGTTTCTACTGTGACCAAATGAAGAAAAAATATTGGCCCGATAATATATGTAGAAAATAGGACTGAGAAAGGACATATAATTCATGAAGATAATGGCACTAAGGTAAACGTGGGGATAATTATTTGGCTTGTGAAAGCTTAGCAATGCTCATTTCACTTATGTAGAATAATAAGTAAAAGAGAATTCTTTGAATTGCAAGCATTGTGCTATTATTTACTTCTGGATCAAACATCTAAATACACACATCATCTCTAAGGAGTAACAAAGAGTTTTACTCACATTTCTTTGTTGGACCAGTCAGAATCAACATCGAGATACATTTGAGGGTTGGATAAATATGATATCTGGTTCCAGTGACGGCTATCCTCATCTAAAAGAGATTTCCATAGGAGGTCATCACAAGCAAGTTCACCCCACTCCCTGTTTACACAACAAGCCATACACAATGATTTTGCATCAAGGTAGGAAAATATATGAAGTTTCACATCAACCTGCAAGGGAGGAAAAATACAGAAAAGAGTCATTTTGATTTATTTTTTATTACTGTAAAAGAAAAAATAACAAGAGAAAACTGACACCTGTTTCTTTCAAATGAATAGACCTAAATATTTGTCATCAGTAACACTAAGTTTCATTAATTCTTAATCAATGGTAAGTTTCACCACTAGAGAACTAATGATGAACTTTGTCATGCCTCTAATAAAACACAATGCATTTTAAACAAATAATTTAACTGTCTAATCTAATAGTTAAGTCCTTTCGAGCCATGAGGCCCATAGAGCCGGCGGTGCTTATCCTAGTTTCAGCAGCGTGAAGCGGACAGAGTGACAATACGTCACCCTTCTGGATAGGATGATGGTCTAGCACAGATTACATACCCAGCTGCAAGCTGGCACCCGTTTCTACACCTGGGTCGAGTGAGGCAATTGAAGTAAACATTCTTGCCCAAGAAAAACAACAAAGTGGCTGCGGTAGGATTCGAACCGATGACCATCGCCATGAGAGTCTGCTTGCAGCCTAAGACATAGGGCCTAGATCAAATTCAAACAATTCTTTATTGCTGTTCACAACTTGATTGCAAGATAAAAGTTGAAAAAAAACCCCACTAGTACTAGTCAAAACTAGTCCAAGTGGACAGGAAACAAACAATATTAATATGGTTGATGAACATTCAAAAATTTGTTCATGTGACAGACAATATTAAAAGTCAACTTAAAATGTCATACCGGTAAGTACTGAATAAGACAAGTGTCATCACTCCCATCTGCTGAATTTAGGGTAATTTCTTCGTCTTTTTTATACAAGGCTCTCAATCTACTTGATATGTTATGAAACGTGCCTCCTCCTTGAGCTGTTTTAATTTTACTTTTTCTTATGATAAATTGTTGTAGTCCTCCAGAAACAACAGAGTCCTTCGATGATTTGTTATACATTCTGTACTTGCGCAGGAGATTTTGTACGAAAAACAGGAATTCTTCCGATTCCTCTTTAAAATGTTTGCTGCTACAACTACTACTTCTCCTACCACTACTACTACTACTACTACTATTTGGTGGTGGGAAAGAAGTAGGAGGATCAATACAAAAATCCACAACAACAGGTTGATGAATTACAACAGCCATTTTTCAAAGAAGAAATCATATAATAAGATTCTTCAGTCAAGTCTCTATTCCAAATGACGTGATTGCACTGCTTCCCCATCTTAAATAGTCACATCTGACAATATTACGCGTCAAATTCCACGTAGGCTGAAGACTTCCTTGTTGCCATTGTAAACACGAAGGAGGTAAAAAAGGTCCCAAGAAGGTCTGAAGGTAGATAATTCATTCGCCGTTTCCGTCCTTTTTGTACTTCCGGTCTAACAAAATGGTTTGTGACAACAACTTTCGCGAATAATATATCTTTTTAATATCTTATTTCATCCATCCAAATTGTTAAATAGGTGTGTTATTGAAGTGATTTTAAAGGCAAACGATAAATATGTGATGCTAAGAGCATCGTCAAATGACGTTACAACGAAAATAGCCATTCCTAAATGCCGATGATAAGTTGTATACATGGAAACTGGATGAGTATTTTGTAACTTGTAAATAAGAAGACTCGTATTATTTTACATTTCAGACCAAGGGTACGTCCAGTTTTGGAAAGAGACATAACAAGTCTCACACCTTCTGTCGAAGGTGTGGACACAGGTCATACCACATCCAGAAGAAAAGATGTTCAAGATGTGCCTACCCCAGAGCTCGTCTGAGGCATTGTAAGTACCCTCACTCTCCTCACGTCAGAACTTGACTGACTTGTTGATAATTATAATTATTATTATATTTAGCTAAGATTGTACCAGTACCACCATATCTGCCTTTATGGAAGTGGTTGGACTAGGGTTATTAAAAGGTTTGAGTTACAAAGGCTCCATCTGTTATTTATGATAAACCACATACTGAACAATCCCAATCAATCAGTCACAGTGACTGGCCCAACCTTGACAATTCATCATAATTAATTCATGTCATGTGGTGAGGCCTCTTCTTTCTTGTCTATACTAAACGGTAGCGTCAATTGGCACCAAGTTGCGCGGTGCCAATTGACAATAACAACACACAGGTAAACGTCAATTGGCACTGAGCGATTCGAGGCACTCTGTCACAATTGACACTGCGCAGTATCGAGGCACTCAGTCACTATTAACAAGCGTCAATTGACATCGAGCGGTATCGAAGCACTCTGTCACAATTGACAAGCGTCAATTGGACCGTAACAAACAACTTTCCAATGGTGAATAAGGAATGTCATGATTTGTTTTCGGTACTTCCCGAAAAGCAAGGTCAAGTTGCTGGGGAAAACCTTCTGACGATCTTGTCCTATTGACACAGAGCGGTATCGAGACACTCAGACACAATTGACACCGAGTGGTATCGAGGCACAGTCACAATTGACACTGAGTGGTGTCGAGGCACTCAGTCACAATTGACACCGAGTGGTATCGAGGCACTCAGTCACAATTGACACCGAGCGGTATCGAGGCACAATTGACATTTGTTTTTAGCAATGGGGAGTTCCAATCATGCCCAGTTCTAATTGATTGGATAACAGTAACTTCGATTCCGCGCGGTTCCAATTGACGATTAGTTATGTTCATAATCATAATGAGAACTGTCCTTGTTTACTGATCCTTTAGGATGGTGTTTTAATTCCATCAGTGATCTTGTCCGTGGGAATCAAACCAGCTGTTTTCTGGTGTTTTACTTATTTGGTTCATATGGATCAATGTACATTAAACAACTGGATAAATGTATGGTTTAGGTATATTTATTCCCATTGGTCTAGTATCGTAATCGTTAATTTCGTTATGAATGGTAATCATTCATATTTCCCCTTTTGGAAAAAAGCAGTACCCCCTTGGAAAAAAACAGCAACAGCTCATCTAAAACCCCACAAAACACAAAAATGACACACAAGTTAAGTTCAAAAAATAAAAAAGTTTTATTCATAATCTAACGGGTATTATTATAAAATATATAAATACAAATTAATAGGAATGATTACTATTCATATAAATATAACAAAATTAACAACTACGATACTAGACCAATGGGAATAAATATACCTAAACCGTACATTTACCCATAAAATTCATATTAATTCAATATAATTTTTCGAAGACAATCATATATTCATATTATTATTCTCATATTAACTCTTACTCTTAAACTTATTACTTATTATTATTATTACCTATCACTCACTTATCAAATTTACACTGTACTGTTGTTACTGTTACTAAGTCTACTTCTATCTATCCAATTGTTTACCCATTATTATTTTCTATCAATGCAATCTACAAATGTGCATAAAGACTGTAACTAGAAACCATTGCTACTTAATTCTAACGTTACAGTTGAAGAAAGTAAACAGGTCCAGGGGTCTAGCAGAAGAAGCAGTCACAGTTGACAGTAGTAGTAGTAGACTAGAGTAGATTAGTAGAGTCAGAGGTAGAGTTGCAGACTCTATATTCTATACTAATACTAGTAAAAAGTTTGATTCACGAAAACGGCCTAGCCAAGGCAATTTATATAAAAATAATTTTGAAACCTACCGTTAGAAGTGTAATCAATATCAACAACATGACGTTCACAGTTATAAACTTTGTCAAAGTTCCCGGAAGCTTAAAAGACGAAGCCATTTTCTTCTTGTCTGCGACACTGGCCACTGGCGACAGTTTGAGTTTGAGTTTGTTTGTTTTTACCTGTCACCAGACCGTGCCACACCTGCTTTTTATTCTAATCCCGAAAATAAAGCAGATGAAAGTACTTCACAAAGTTGGTCTTAACAACATTATTCAATCATGTTAATGAACAGCAGTGACTGCCTTCCAGAGGTTATTGAGATCTTTAATCTTCGACTGTCACCGATGGGATCCTACAGATCTCAAGACTCAAGAAGTCGCAAAGTTTAAGCTTCCTTGTCCCAAGAATACTTTGCCTTTTTTAGTTCAGTATGCATTTGGAGTAGTCACCCTTGTGCTAAAAATACTTTGTCAGGCTTGTTTTTCAAGTTTCTGTGTGTATGCGTGTATGAATGTAGTGTGTGTTTGTGTGTGTGTTCATCACCAGGAGAGACTGCAAAAGCACGAGAAATTAGGTTATAATTTGGTACTTCCAATATTACAGCTTCTACTGCTACTACTACTACTTCTACTACTACTACTATTGCTACTACTACTACTACTGCTGCTGTTGCTGCTACTGCTCCCACTGCTCCTACTACTGCTACTTCTACTACTACTACTACTACTACTACTACTACTACTACTACTACTACTACTACTACTACTACT
>JARFNW010083897.1:0-13255 GCA_031763155.1 Dirona albolineata
CCCCCTCCCCCTTTCCACCCTCCCTCTCTCTCTCTCCACTCTTTCTCCTCCTCTCCTCTTTCCTTCCTCTCTTCATCCTAACCCTCCACCTTTACCATCCTCATTCCTCCACCTTATTCCCTGTCATGTCTACCTCCAAGTCTCCCACTTCTTCCTCCACTTCTTCAACTCATCACTCTCCTTCAGCTCATTCTTCCACCTCCACCTCTTCTTTTGCCTCACCTTTCCTCCCGCCCCCACCCTTTTTTTTCTTCTCCTATAAAATGGGGCAGATTTCCCATTTCAATCATATCTTGACTCGACTACCTGTATTTATTTGGGTTTTATCGTGAGGGACACTGGATCACAACTGTGTCAATATTTCCCACCGAGCAAATGTTTGACAGCATGTGTTTGACCACTTGTTTTTTTTATTATATCTTTCCAGGCGGACAAGGAAAACCGGATGCTTCACATCACAGACACTGGTATTGGTATGACCAAAGATGACATGATCAAGAACCTTGGAACTATTGCCAAGTCTGGCACCAGCGACTTCCTGGCCAAGCTGATGGAGACAGACTCTCCCTCTGAGACCAGTGACCTCATTGGACAGTTTGGTGTTGGATTCTATTCCAGTTTCCTTGGTAAGAAAAGGAATAGAGAGAGACCTACTCCTGTCGTGTGCACAGTTATTATGTTAACTGTTTATGTTAACTTATTTTGGCACAATCATATTTGACAACATCCAGCTTTCAATTATACTCGGTCAAAAGTATGACGTACATTACTGAATGATTCACTACGTTCACAAATGTCTCATCAGTTTAAGGACCGTCTATAAGGTCCTGATCCTTTCTTTCTTCTGTCTTTGACGAGGAAGGCTGATATATTTTGAGGCTGATATTATTACTGATATTGGTTTTTAATTAGCACTGTTTCAAAACAATTGGGACTATACAGTAAAGGTGATGTTTACAAATGAAGATGCAATATATATTTTGACTTTTTAAGATTTTGGCTTACAGTTAATGTCGAAGTTGACAGTGTATCATTTACTTTACTAAAATTACTATTTTTCCATTTCGCCCCTCCCTTTTCTAGTTGCTGACACTGTCATTGTAACCTCCAAACACAATGATGATGACCAGTACATTTGGGAATCTGACGCCGAAAGCTTCAGTGTGGCCAAGGATCCCCGTGGCAACACTTTGGGACGTGGAACCACTGTCAGGTAGGAAACCATACAACACTATTTCTATGGGGTTTAGAGAATTTAAGGCAAATTATATTTATTTAATTTGTCTCGTTACTTTTTCCTAGCGATTTTCATGACAGGCTTCTGCTTATGTATGGTAGAAATTGCTTTTTGATACATTTGTGGATTTGAACACAAGTGTGTTTACCATTTTTATGCATTAAAAAATGTATACAGGGTCTTTAGAAACGTCATTGTTTTCGAGAGGAATAGATAGCCTATCACTTTTAGGATTTGAAAGGATGAGGTTTTGAAGAGTCAGGATTTTTATTTTTGGAATAAGGATCAGCTGATTTTGTTTTTTGTTTTGTTTTTTTTGGTGGTTTTTTTTACGTTCAAACTTTGTCGTTTTCGTTATTTGACATTTGATACTGGGAATTGCAGTAGGATTAAAGATGTTGACAATGACAATAAACCCCATCATCAATTGACACCAGCGACTTCTCTGTCATTTACTTGGTTTCACCTCTTCTGTTTGATTTAGTCTGAAGTTGAAAGAAGAAGCTGTAGACTACCTGGAGGCCAACACCTTGAGGGACCTGGTCAAGAAGTACAGTCAGTTCATTAACTTCAACATCTTCATGTGGGCAAGCAAGGTAACTTTGGACAAAATTTGCATTTCAATTGTCTTTTAATTAATTAAATTTTCATTATATATTCATTTTTTTGTTTGTTTTTTTATTATATATTTATTGTTGTGGTTGCAAAAAGTGGCAATTGTTGTTCTTGACCGTAAGATACATTTTTTTGTGTAGAATTCTGAGAACAAGCACATTTACAAATTTTTGTATATTAAACATAAAGGTCAATTTAATTACTAATATGTGCATACATCTACATGTATATATTATACTTGCATACATGAATTCATTTTTGTCACACATATGAAAATAATCTTAGTGGCATTTGTTTACAGAATTAGTTATAGTCACATGTGAATTGGCTTAAGAAGGATGAAATGTGATATACTTGTGAAATAAATGGAAAGAGAAGAGGAATGTATGTAGAGGTTGAAAGTTTGCTACGGGAAAGTTTTAATCTCAGCATATTTCTAAAAAAATAACTAAATAGTTTTTCTTTCTAATTTTAGGAAGAAGAGATTGAAGAGCCCATTGAGGAGGATGAGGAAGCACCCAAGGAGGAAGAGAAGAAAGAGGATGAAGAAGAAGACGGCAAAGTAGAGGAAGAATCTGAGGAAGAAGCCGACAAGCCAAAGACGAAAAAGGTCAAGAAGACAGTCTGGGACTGGGAGTTGATGAACAGCGTCAAGCCCATCTGGACTCGCAAGTATGTCTATTTGTTTGTCAGTGACAGTGAACACCCCCCTCCCCTTTCATTTGTGTTTTGGCTCTTGAGTTGATTGTACAATAACTCGCCCCATTAGGATACAAAATAGTAATAATGGTGACCTGCTGAAGCCATGTAGCTATGGTTTTTCCTTCCAATTTTAGGAGGAAGAGCTTATTGAGGGGGAAAACAAATTTTCCCATTGGGATAGGGCTTTGAATGAAAGGAGTCTTGCTTTTCTAGTAACAAATGCTTTTGGGCCTTCTTGCGTTCAGTTGATTCAATTATAAGAAGTGGAAAGGATAAAGAAAATTGTATGAATAAGGATTTTAAGATGAGGGTAGTAGTTTGTTGTGATGACAATTTATGGGTGAAATGATGGTTGATGGTGGTGTCTCCCTCTTAACAGGCTGAGGTAGACCGGATAAGTTTTTAATTATTTATCAAAGTGGGTTTGTCTTATCAGAATTAAATATTTTAAGAGCAAAAGAATTTGAGGAAAGAAGACTGAGGGTTTTTAGCTATGTAACAAATGTATGGTACATGTTCTTATTGATTGTACTAAAGACTATGTCCATTTCCTCTTCAGACCTGCTGATGTGTCAGATGAGGAATACAACGAATTCTACAAGAGCATCTCTAAAGGCAGCACTGAACCAATGGCCAAGATCCACTTCACAGTCGAAGGCGAAGTGACTTTCAGGTCTATCCTGTACATTCCAAAACATCCCCCCCATGACTCTCTCTCCAACTACGGCAAGAAAGTTGATCACATCAAGGTGAGTTGCTTGTCAGATGGTGCATTGTATGTGTAAATGGTTTTTTAAAATGCAAAAGTATAGACCCTGGTCGAGGAAACTATTAATGACAAAGATATTTCTTATAGAGTGCATGCCCACTGAAGAAAATGAATATTTGACTGCCGCTTATGACACAGTTTAGTGTTAAGCCACTCAACAAGTTGCATAAAGAAAATAAATTTAAATCTTCAAGCCAAGGGAAAAACATATACAATGTCAACTTGAAAATGACAGTCTTGAATATCATGATGATGATGATTTTTTTTACAGATGTACGTTCGTCGTGTGTTCATTACTGACGACTTTGAAGACATGATGCCCAAGTACCTGAGCTTTGTCAATGGTATTGTGGATTCTGATGACCTTCCTCTGAACGTGTCCCGTGAGACTCTCCAACAACACAAACTCCTCAAAGTCATCAAGAAGAAACTGGCCCGCAAGACGCTGGACATGATCAGAAAGATTGACAAGGAACAATATGATGCTTTCTGGAAAGAGTACAGCACTAAGTGAGCCTTTGATTTTTCATTTGAAAATAAGCGCACAGTGTTTTGTTGCCATGATTGATTCTTGTCCTTGTGATCAATTTTTGTCCTCGGGAAAAAAGAATTAAAGATTTAAAAATACTCATTTCATGAACATAACATTTTATCTTTTCCCAAGTCCGCAATCTTTTGATCGATTTCATAAATTGTTATATTTTTTAGTTCTCGATCTCAAAATAAATTATGTTTACTGCATTCATAATTGTACTTAATTTGCTTTTTAAGGTTGGATTGAAAAAGGCTTAGTTTAATGTAACAAATCAAAATATAATACAAAAGACAGGGTGCTTTGTGCATGAGTCAGTGGAATATGTCATTGATTTAATGGTTGCTTGCTTGTTGTCACCAGCATCAAGTTGGGTGTGATTGAAGACACCTCCAACCGTACCCGTCTGGCCAAACTGTTGAAGTTCTACTCCTCCAACTCTGACACCGAGCAGACCAGCCTGGCTGAGTATGTGGGCAGAATGAAGGAAAAACAAGAAGCCATTTACTTTATCGCTGGAACCAGTCGGGCTGAGGTAAACATTGGGTTGAAACAGAATTCATGATATATGCATATGATACATGTGATGTCCAAGGAAGATGGAAAAATGCCTTTCTTGTCAAAAATTATTTGTGGGCGGAAAATAATTTTATAATGGAAAACGGTTTTATGACAAAAATAAAAAAACTGTTGAAAAAGGCTTAAATATTGTACGCCTTCCTCTTCCTTACTCAGGTCCAAAGCTCTCCATTTGTGGAGCGCTTGTTGAAGAAGAACTATGAGGTCCTGTATCTTGTCGAACCAGTGGATGAATACTGTATCCAAGCCCTGCCTGAATTTGACAGCAAGAAGTTCCAGAACATTGCCAAGGAGGGTTTGTCCCTGGACACGTCTGAGAAGGCCAAGGAGAGGAAGGAGGCTGTGGAGAAGGAATTCCTGCCTCTGACTGACTGGCTTAAGGAAAATGCTCTTAAGGATAAGGTAGGGCACCTGTATGTGACCTGTATTCAAAATGTCGATGATAATTGAATAAAATTATAGGTAGTAGATAAAACATGCTGCTCTTAGAATGGTTTTGAATTTTGTTTAACGTATCTTAACCTTTTAACTATTAACTGATGGTTAATGTAGTATTTTAAAAACAAAATACTGATACAATTTTTGAAGGGAGAAAGTGAGGGAGGGAAGTGGGATGGGAGCAAGAGAGAGGAAACTTGATTTTGTCTTGAATTATTGTTTAATTTCAATGCTACTAGATGAAGATTATACTGTTATGTTTGTCATATTAAGTTATCATTGTTTCCCTCTCGTGTGCCCCCAGATTGAGAAAGCCACCATCTCTGAGCGTCTGACCACTTCCCCATGTGCCCTGGTGGCCAGCCAGTACGGATGGTCTGGCAATATGGAGAGGATCATGAAGTCTCAGGCCTATGCCAAGCAGGGAGATGCCTCACAACAGTCAGTATTGCATACTAACTACTTTAATCAAGTCTATTCATTTACTCGTGTAAAATCTCTCGCATACTTTTCATTTCACTCCGAACTGGAGAAAGGCAATTGATGTCATTGCCTTGAAAAGCTTTTGACTGTAAGACAGGACTTCAAAATTGGTTTGATTAGCCATTGTCAACTTCATGGGCTGAGGATATAAGTCAACAGACAACTCTTTGAAGAACTAATCTCAATCAATGGCTAGCAAAGCTCCTGGGTTGTGACGGAGGAAGAAAGGATAAAGAGTCCGGTGGGGCTTTGACATGAAGTAGCAGATACAAGATTGATAAGCCACCTTTTACTTTCACGGACTCTGTGGACTCGGTTGCCGCTGTAAATTCACAGGACGGAGGTTTGAAAACTTGCAAGGTCCCAATAAAAAAAACCCAAATCTTCCTGGTGTGGATTTTAACTGTGGGCCTCAGTATTGAGATGCAATGGGTTGACCAGAGCATCATCCATTTTGCCATGGATATCCCCCTTTTTGAGTGAAGGTTGTCCCAAATACTGTTGCTATATGAGTGATTTTTTTTGCCGTATCTTTTATTGTGGATAGTCTGAATATAACATATTTAGCCCAAAGCTTCTTTGGTTTGAATAATCCACAAGTTGAACATTTTTTGATTGGGGTCATATTGTTTGTTTTCAGGTTCTACGCCAGTCAGAAGAAGACCCTTGAGATCAACCCCAGACATCCCCTCATCAAGGAGTTGAAAGCACGAGTTGAGGTAAGCTGTGCACTGATCTTGTCTCACTAAAGTGCTATATTCTCGTCTCACTAAAGCGCTATATAAATATCATTATCATTACTATTATTACTGATAGTTTTAGGGGGCAATATTAACGGTCATGATTGATCTGTTGGACATACAAACTTTGTCTTGACTCTCCCTCATGCTTGCCTGGCATATATTTGATACACCCTTAGCTGTTTTGACGACAGAGTCAAACTGGCAAACTCTGATAGAACTTTTGACTGTGTTGGGAATTCAACACTCATTGAAGGATTTGATAAAATTTGTTTATTTTAGATTCAGAGTGCTGATTGCAATGAATTATGTTTTTATCATTAGGCAATCTTATTCTGAGGTAATTGTTTGACCGTTGTGTGTTGTTTGATTTGATTGCCAGGCCGACAAGGAAGAAGCCACCGCCAAAGACCTTGCCATGGTGATGTTTGAGACAGCCACTCTTCGATCAGGTTACAGTGTACCCGATTCTGCAGGTTTTGCTGAGCGCGTAGAAAAAATGCTGCGCATGAGTTTGGACATTCCAGTGGATGAGAAGGTATTGCCATCTGTTATATTTACCAAGCTATGCGTGCATCTATTGTCTTAGAACTTAGACATGGGTACTTTTACATCTTGATTTAGACAGGGTTAATATAAAAAAAAAGAAAAGAAAAATAAGTTGGTCTTTAATTGGGGTTTTCCGCAAGTAAATTGCAATGTTGAGAATCTCAATTTATGATAGGCTTAGGTAGAGTTGGGAAGGATTAATAACCAAATGAAATGGATACAACTACTGAAGTCTGAGGAGTTTAGATGTTTGAAATGTCAGGTTGGTTTGGAATACATATATATTGATTTTTGATATTTTGGTTTGTTCTTTTTGTGACTCGTGTATTTTACAATTCAAACCTTCATTCACACCTTTTGTAAACACCTTTTTTTTCTCAGGTCGATGAAGAGCCAGAAGAGGATGAAGGTGTTGAGACTGTTGATGAAAATGCAGAGGAAGAAGTGAAAGCCGAGGAGGAAGAGGAACAAGAGGAACCGGCTAAAGTGAGTATTATGTGATGGTTTATTCTACCAAAGCTTTAGAATATCTTGTGAAAGTAGAGGCAATGTTCAGACCCCTGTTATGGGGATATGTGACATGGGTATTAAAAGACCTCCCAAAAACGTAGGAAGATTGGGAAAAATATATTCAGTTGCACGATTTTATAATGCATTCATAGCTGGCTGTCTTGGTAACCGTTGTAGGATATGAATCACCGGGCGAATCAGCTGGAAATAGAATAAAATGTCTGGTGCTGCCTAGTAACGGTTGGACTCGTGTGGGAATGAGACCCCTGTGAATACACCATGTTGGCAACTCCAGTCAAAGGACAACCAAGGGGGTCAGGGATGCACAAACATTGTTGACATTGTTGGAAAAAAATCACTGAAGGGGATGGTTGGAGACTCATTGTTTGTGTTTGTCATGGCTTTGTTTTGTTGTCTGGGTTGATATTCTACTTGGTGTGTACAAAAGCCAGACTGTTGGAAGAGAAGACGTGCTATTATTATTATATATTTGCCTTGAGGAGATAGCTTTATCTCTCCATCCCCTATGTCAGTGTCGGTGATTGATTTATCTGTGGCCATCCTGGATTGGTTTGTCTTGATTTGCCCTGCATGGTGTTCTGGCTTGCTTGATTTAATAGACTTATTTTTCTCTCTCTCGTTATTTATTCTTGAAAGAAGGGGAAAAATGGATTTATGGGAGGTCTAAACAAAATTTCCATTATATCTAAATTTGTATTCAAATGAGGACAAGTTTAAAGTATGTGCTAGTAATGGTTTCTTTATTGTTGTAATAATAGTTTGTCCTTTCTGTTCTGATTGTTTTGTTTCATTATTACAGTTTGCACACCACTTTGAATTGATGTTAAACAAATTATGCATTCACCGTTCGTCACCACTTTTACTATGTTTTTTGTTTTTTTTGGTTTCCATTGTTGTTGATAATACTCCTGGCTTGTCTTTGTTATAGTGAGTGAAACTAAAGCTTGCAATAGTCTACCTGTAAACCACTTGTGTCTATTATGTCAACCGTGCATGGTAGGACAGACATTCAGGTCTTCAGATTCGTGGCACAGTTTCCATTCATAATCCGTATTAAAAATTTGCCTTTGAAGAGATGTAGGCTATTGAAATGTCTGGCAGTGGTAGTCATTTATTTCTCATTCTGTTGTGTCAGACTTGTCAGTTAACTATTTCCCAGCTCTCTATCACCTTGATTTTAGCTGTGTTTCTCTTCTAACATGCAAACCAGAGTAAGTGTTAAGGACGGACAGTTTCCCGTGTCCATTTCAATCTGATTTTGTCCTCCACTTGTCACAACTTTTCTGTTTAATCTTGAACACTTGCGGGGACTAAGAGATAGTGCGTTTACACAGTTGAAGTTGTCTTTCTTCCCCCACCCCCAATCTCAAAGCAGTCAGCATTGTGATAGTATAGCTTTTGACAAAGCTTATGGAATAATCTTTACTGGTCACTGATATGGAGTCCGTAGTGGCGTGGTGTTGTCCTCAATAGACTTATGCTGATTCAAATGAAGCCTTGAATAAGTGTTGTGTAAAACTATGAAAAAATCTTATTTTCAAAGAAGTGTGACACTAGGAAGAACATTGAAATTATTGTGTAAATAGCCCTCTACTTATTTTTATAGAAGATGTATTTACCTTTTTTTTTTTTTTAAAAAAGAGAAAATGAAATGTTGCATCATCACATTTGCTATAGAGTGATAGTATTGTTTGTAGTAGATTAGAATTGGGAGGCCTTGTTGTTGCCATGCTTTTTGAGTGATTTGGTTTTGTTTTACCCTCTTCCTCTCTTCCAGGAACCCGAAGTCAAAGATGAATTGTAACCCCTGGTCTTGTGGTAGTACTCGATACTAACAGCGATATGCCGACTAGGCCATCATCATCATCACCGTTATCATCTTCATCTTCATCATTCTTGACAACAATGAATGTATTGCCTCCTCTCATTCCCCATCATCACCATTACATCGAATCAGTTTGATGTATGCTGTATCAAACCATCGCCCCACCCCCACCCCTCCCACCTCATTTCCACACAAGTATTTGAATGGAGTAATAATATGGATCGTTCCACTGGGTGCCAATCTGACTAGTGTGGTTGGGGTACACGTCTCTGTTTAAATATATCTGGAAGGTCAAGTTTATCAATACATTAATGTTGGGTGTTTTTTATTATTATTTATTACTTTGGCTCTCTCTCTTTTTTTTCTTTTTTTTTTTTTAGAATTTAAATTAAATCACAATTCACATTTATGTTGTTTGTATCTACTATTTACCTCAAAGAAAGCATTTTGTCTGATGTTTTCATTCAATCAATGCCCAAGTCAAATAAATAGCATTTTTGGGTTTTTGCATGCTGGGCCAGTCGAGAGGGAAAGGTCTCTGTTCAACGAATGATTGATAAGAAGATAAATTTTGAAATTTAATTAATCAAGGAGAATATTTTCTATATGTTCTTTGTGACAATTGTAATGAAAAAGTTTAAAAATCTTCCATGGGAATAAATTATCTGGAAATAGTCTGGCCTCCCCCATCATCCTAATATGCTAAGGATTTTGACTTTGGCATATTGTGCCTCGTGTTTGGTGTGTGTATTGAATATTCATAACTTTTATTGTACGTGGAATCATGACAAGGGTTTTTATAAAATATTTTACATTTATTTTATTTTTTAAAAAAAGCCCTCTCCTCATTTCAAATCTGTCATTAAAAAGTAATGTGTATTTATTTGTGATGTAATCTTGTATTAGATTGAAGGATAGAAGATATTGTTCTGACTTCCACTCAATGTCATTAGCATGTCTCCATGCTCCAAATGTTACCATCTACATCATAACCAGACATAGTGAACAAACAATGATGATCAAGACTGATTATTGTGTGCTCTTTGAACAGCTAAAACTTACCTACCACAGGTCTTCACTATAGCTAGGCCCTTGTCTGGGTCATTCTGGACTTGGTACTTTCTCGCTCAGAGTGTGTCGGCAATGCCAATCTTCCCAGGTTTTTGGATGAAGATCCCATTAAAAACCAGTTTAGGGTTGGCAGGCCTGGAGCACCTAGTTCAATGGTTTGATTTTTTCCATTTGATATTAGATTTAATCGTTCTGATCTCATCTCCCTAAAGTGTTCAGATCAAAGGAAACGAAGGACTGTCAGATTGTAATGGTCTGGTTTTAAGTCCTCCGTCTGTGTCAGCTTTAGTGCAACTCTCCAACTTACAGTGTTGATGATGACAATTTTGATCCCAAATGTTTTGGCTCAATTGTTATTTCACAATTTATATATTCTGGCTTAAACGGCCAAATTGTATGGACCAGATGACCCCATTGTTCAAATTTTTTTTGTCTCTTTTTATTGTTTGTCGTTTGCACTGGCCAGGGACCTTTTCGGCATGCATTATAAATTATTATAATCGTTGATAAATTGGGCGATGATAGACCCATGTTTTGTGGTAGGCCTACTTAATTTGAAAATTGATTTTAAATTGATGATAGTGAGTTCAGGCAAGTAGATTTAACTAATAAAATGGTTTGTTGATTTAATTGAGGTAGTAGTAGCATTGTTGGATTTTTCATTTGTATTTTAATCATATTTCGTTGGTATATAAACATGCTTTAAGCTTGGCCCATATTATTTTGTTCCTATCATCAAGCTGTGAAAGAGTTGGAAGTCTATGTATGAGAAATTACAGCTGGATTATCTGTATGAGTAAACGTTCTGGGAGGTTTGAATTGTCAGTGAGGCGACTGAATTGTTAGGGGTATTGTTATTACTATTGCCATGTCATGTGGATGCCAATTAAAGTTATTTTTGACATTGAACTAACAACCTGTGTTCATTTTGCATGTTTTTCATTTTTCACCACTCGTATCATCAGGGAGTTTGAGGCATAGAATAAGGAATGTACATTAGGGTTTGATTGCCTCAGGGACGGTAGCACTAAAAAAACCCATCAAAGTGAGGTTTGTTTAGTGATATATTGTGGTGCAAAACATGTGCCACTGAAAATTATCAGAGGTAGCTTTCGGTAGCTTCTGCTCAATTCTTATCCTGGGGTTGGGGAGCTCTTCTTGTAACATCCCCTTTTACTGTCTTGCTATATGTCAGCATTGTATAGCCATGACTGTGTCAATGTGCTTCTCTTGATAACACTAACTCATGCCCTCTTCCAATTGCGTTATTTCAAGTTTGAATCTGTGGGTTCATTACATTCTATCCAAATCCATGTGGGTGGGAAAGAAGAATATTGTGTCAAAGATTGCCTCTGAAGCCATTAGTTTCTCTGTGCCCCTATGTAGTTTGATCCAGCCAAATGTACAGCCCTGATTAGTGCAAACAAGTCAGTTGCATGCAAACCATGATCCCTCTTTTAGAAAGTTGAAATCTGCATGCAGCCCACCCCACCCCACCCCAGAGAACTAAACATGGCTGAAGATTGAGTCATCAACTCTTGGTAATTGGATTTAAGACAAATTGATCATCCTGCTGGGACTAAAGCCATAAAGGCCTTCTCCATTACTGGTCATACCCTGGACAATTTGCCTTAGTATCAACAATCCCTCAAAACGTCAATTAGCTATCCAATGTTTGTCCTTTGAGCCCCAGACCCCTAGTCAAAATGAATCTTGCTTTCAAATGCAAGAAATGGAAAATAGTCTGAAAACCCTGTTACTGTTATATTAACAACAAAATATTGCACAGTATATTTCTGCCATAGGGATTTAATGACCTAATGAGCAGCATTTGAACACTCAATTTCATATTTTCTTGGTTACATAACGGATGTCTGTTGTGTTGTAGAAATAAATAATTAAACTAAATTTGTCTCAGTAGTAGTAGTGAGAGGCACTGTGTGATGGATTTCATCACTGTTTTTTAAGTGTGGAATGAAATTGAAAGCAAAGTCAGTCGGACAAGCAGCCTGGCCTCCTCACTTTTAGGATTTGAAATGAAGGCAGTACTACTGTACAAATAAAGGAGGGCTGCTCTTGATTGGTCAACCTTAACATCTATGGCCTGCCCTCTTCTATCGTAACGTCATTGACGAATCATCTATTTCATATTTTGGGATCTATAGCTGTGATTCAAGCCTTATGACTTGGGGTCCAAACAGACATAAGCCCGACACCGACGGTCAAACACGGATGGCCATTTTTCATCTGGAAGTCATTTCAAATCAAAAACTTTTCAGGGATGTTGGTCGGGTGTGTATTTGAAAGGTAGCACCGTTTTACCTATCTATTCCATGTATTCTCCACATGCTATAACAAAACCCAAAACAACTTAGTGTCTGACCGTTAGTCTCCGTCAGTGTCTGGCATATGTCTGAAATCACCCTTACTCCACTATTGGAGTTTGTGGCCCTGTTTGAAATTGAAAGCAGACTTCTTTGATTCCCAGCCTTGGCCAGGAGGCTTGGGCCCGCAACTTTTGCTCCACCTGAGGGTATGAGACCAGTACTCAACATCAATGTGATAAAATACCTCGATGATATTGAGAAGATAACAGGAGAGTAGTTGTGAGGGTTTGCATCACCCTCACTCTGTCAGGGGGTAACGGGAAACTGAACCCCTCAGGGTTAACGGATGGGTCCCTCTCTGACAACATGAGGTACATACCTTTGCTATTGGGCAGTAAGCAAGGAAGGGAGAAATAAAAGAAAACGATCTCATGAGTGTGTGATTTAAAAACAAAAAGCTTGACTTGGTACATCCCAAGAAAATCTGTGGCCATATGCACAGACCTTATGGTAACTGATAAGACATTTTTGCACTCGCGAATCATCATAATTACGTAATGTTTTGCTTTATATGTGATTTGTGCATACGGGGGCTGGAGTTTCTGAAATCAGTAGCAGGAAGTGGAAATAACTCATATTCAAGATAAAGGAAACTGCAGATGGTACAATTTCTGATGATCTCTCTTTTATTATGGCACTGGGCACAATGTTCCGTTTACTTATGTGGTCCATTTGCCACCTCCCAGTCAGCAACATACGACCGTCCTTGGATTACTTGAATGCTTTTCTCTCTCTCTCTCTCTCTCTCTCTCTCTCTCTCTCTCTCTCTCTCTCTCTCTCTCTCTCTCTCTCTCTCT
>JARFNW010084008.1:1206-3706 GCA_031763155.1 Dirona albolineata
TTATGTTTATTGCCAAAGGAGCCCACCCCCCCCCCCCCCAAAACACACACAAAGCAAAAAAAAAACCACCAACAAACCAACAAAACAAAACACAAAAAAATAAAAAAATAACAAACAAAAAAAAAAACAAAACAACAAAAAACGAAACACCCCCCCCCCCAAACCCCAACAACAAACAAACAAACAAACAAAATAATACAAAAACAAACAAAATAAACAAACAAACAAACAAACAAAATATAACAAAAACAAACTAAAACAAAGGAAAAAACAAAAACGAAAAACCCAAGAGCAAAAACAAGCAAACAAAAACAACGAGGTGACTGGGTATGATTCGAAACCACGACCTTCACCATGAGAGTTCGCTGTCGTTACCACTCGGCCATCTCGCCTCCATCGTCTCATAGGGATACCTCTTATTCTGTGGTCTGACGTGAGACCAGCGGGATGGGATGAGTGGGGTTGGGGGGAGGGTGGTGAGTCCAGCTATTGATACCCAGAGATGTCGGACCAACGGCATAATAACAATGATATTATACTTGGGTGACATAGTATTGGTAGTCATCCAACCCCACCAAAAAAAAAGAAAAAGAAGAAGAGAAATCCGCCATCATAAACAATCTATAGTTACTTATTTACTGTTGTCACAACACTCTGTCGCAAGGTACAAGATTTTGCCAAACAAAATTTACAAATGGGTTGAATTTTCTGTGGAAAACAGGCATGATAAAATTAAAAAGATGAAATTTGTGGTAAATGGTCGGTGAGCCTATGGGTGTACGGGGATACGGACTATGTATAAAACTATCTTTATCTTTGGATGGCGCAGCATGCTGGGGGGTATAGGATAAAAGTAGTACTATCGTATGGTTGTCATAACTCCACTTCCTTCTCGTCCAGCCACTGCAGATATTCCTCCGCAGTCTCGTGGACCATTTTGTAGCCCCCTGGTGGTGCTGAGGGGGGCAGTGCAGGATCGTGTGGTCCATGTCTTGGTGTGGTGCGCCGCATGCTGAACAGGCTGACGATGTTTGGTAGTTCATTTTTATACAAATCAATTAATCTCACACAAACTTCCGTTCCCTTTGTTCCTTTCCGTTCACATCAAGATAATTTCATCAAAAACGAAGAAAAGGATAAAAATACATGTATATAATATATACATAATTGAGATATTCAAATAATGATGACAATGGGGTGCCGTCAAGTGTAAAACAAATAATACAAAGAACGTTTATATGTCTTTTATGTTTTGTTTTTTTGTGGTTGTTGGCTTTGACCTTTCTTACTTTATCAATTTCCTTTCTACCTTTCGGTGTAAGGTTATGTGCGGACAATCTTTCGCCATTGTTCTCTATCCAGAATCTTCCTCTTTGCATCCAAATACCTACACCTCCTCTTTTCTATCACCTCTGATATTGTCTCTTGCCATACCTTCTTTGGTCTACCTCTTGGTAATTTACTTTGTTGCATACATTCTAGAATTTGTTTCGGAATCCAATTTTCTTTCATTCTATTTACATGTGCAAACCATCTAAGTTGATTTCTCTCTATTTTGTTTTCTAAGCTTTCTACATTTACTTCATCCCTTATTCTAGTGATTCTAATTTTATCTCTTCTTGTTTTACCTACTGATCTTCTGATCAATTTCATTTATGATGCATGTAACCTACTTTTCAATATATTGATTTGACCTACCGCCATAATATATCTTCAGGGTCGAGCACCAATTTGCAGCAGGGTCCTGACAGGTTACAGGGGACCGACCTTGGCAGATACCATTTCTACACTGTGCGCATCTCAAACCCATCGTCACTGGGAAAAGGAGAAACAAAGTAATGAGATGGCAGTAATATCAAATATCATGAAAAAGGTAACAAAAAACGCCCAAACCAAAATGAGAGAGCGACATGTATTATTTGTAATGGGTGCATTCTCTGGGAACTGTTGTAAAAATGTCAAAGCGAGCTGGGCAATTAAGATATCGTACTCACTCACGTATTGGAACAAACATAATATAGAGTCGAAGTTACAGATCAGATTGTCTCTCATGGGTGGTCGGCCTCATGAAATTGGCCAAGTCGGGAATGGCACAACTCGCTATGTCTTGAGTTCGAAACCACTTTTTGGAGGGGTGGCGAAAAGGCTCAGAGGTAGTGAGTTGGTTTTCTGTTCACGGCAAGGCGGTGTTGCCGTGGCAGGCATTGTCCGATTCCCCAGGTCGACGAAAATCTTTTTTTCTTCTATTCCTGTTCTTGTCTCTCACTGGCACAATAACTTTATCCTACTATCATTCTGTATACTAGAGTTCCAGTGCCCGCTCCCTCTCCATTAATTTCCCCCTAGTTGTAATTGTAAGAGAGTAATACTTGATCTTACCCTGTCCAAATTGAAGGAGGCAGGCAAAGAGAAAAACGAATGTAACAGACGTCATGGATGTTTTGGCCATTGTAGATGTAGTCCTTTCACAGAGTATGGAAAAATTCGTGATGGTGTTGTG
>JARFNW010084008.1:8706-11206 GCA_031763155.1 Dirona albolineata
GTTTGGCAGGCCATCCTTACTAGTTTATTCCCTGTTAAATGCAGGCTCATTCAAATTCAGAAGTTTTATGATTAAGTACATAAAAGTCAAATTTTCTGCAGGGAGATACCTTTTCTTGGCTTCAGATGAACAAATTGTGCCCGAACATGTAATTCATTTCTATTTTTGAAATATGGAAAACTCAATTTTTTCTATCCATGATCATTTTGACGATTTAGCTGTCCTTGCATTATTTTTTCAAAATTTTGTAAAAAAACCCCACAAAAAAACCCCGTTTTTTTAATGTGGAAATGACAAATTTTCGTAAATTTCAGGGTAATTTCAACACTTTACGGCAAGAGGTAAAATATGTGGATGCAGCCAATGCAAAAACAACTACAGTGACAGATACAGCTAGTACTTAGAATAAAGTCACATTGATAAATAATTTTATATGAGTTTGACTTTGTTGTTTATCTTCCAGAAACTAATTGTAAGCAAAAGTCAGTTCCTGATCATGTGACAAGTGACCAATCTGCCAGCATCCCCGCCAGCTATACTGACGCCTTATCCGTGTGTTTCCCTACTAGTTGTCAAATGACCAAAGGCTCCAAATTCAAATCTGCCTTCATCGCCCAGGAAGGAATGCACATCTTCACCACCACAAAATCTAATTTACCACCACAGTGCTTAGTAGATCCTTCAAATATTCAGGAATCGAAATCAGTTGGATTTCACCTGCAAGGTGACTTAGGCAATCCAGGGCTACAGAACTGTCAGTCCAGCAGAACACATCAACAAGAGCCTTATAGTCATTACGTCCAATCTTCCTGTGGCCATCTTACCCAGGGCCCCACTTCGTCCCTGGGGTTCATTCTAACTAATTCCTGCGATGACGCAGAGGCTCAGGACTCCAACCACTCAAGTCCTCGTATTATCGATATTCACACCGAGGATGAAGACAGTGACAATGACATCGATTCAGGCCTTGATGTCGTTCGCTATAATGCATTCTTAGCAGAAGCCCGTTCTCTCAAGGCTGAGCTGGCGAAGCAGAACAAAGAGAAACATGTAATGTATGTACGGTACAATCATACTGTTCCTTTGGAGCCTTGAGCATTTAAATACTGTGGTGTTCCATATCTTATGCGCATGCATTATACATGTTATATATTTATACATGTATAACAAGAATTTCCCTATTGGGATGAAAGTGAAGTGTTATTATTGTTATTATTATTGTTATTATTATTATTAGTATTATTATTAGTATTATTATTATTATTAGTATTATTAGTATTATTATTATTATTATTATTATTGTTATTATTATTATTATTATTGTTATTATTGTTATTATTATTATTAGTATTATTGTTATTAGTATTATTATTATTAGTATTATTATTAGTATTATTATTATTAGTATTATTATTAGTATTATTATTAGTATTATTATTAGTATTATTATTAGTATTATTAGTATTATTATTAGTATTATTATATCCCCACAGTACAATGTGATGGTCAGGGTGAAGGAGAAAATGTCCAGCATCCTATGCTTCGTCCTTGGCAAGAGACAGGGCACTTACCTGACCGGCCTGTACCTGTTCTGCAAGCTGCTCAACGTGGTTAACGTCTTGTCGCAGTTTGCCATGCTGTCTGCTTTCCTCAAGGTCGGTTTGTTTATGTGTTTGTTTGTATGTTTGTTTGTGCTCCTCTTCATCGTATAAAAACAGAGCATGCATCTCAGTTACTTAAAGAACTACTTTGGCTGCCAGTTAAACAGGAAAATGTTTATAACGCTCACGATCTGGTGAATCAATTCACACGAACCATCATACGTGGTTGTAATTATAAGCAATATTGTCCTGGTCTAAAATAAATTGTATTTGCACCTAAGAGGTTGCATGTGGCGTAATAAGTGTTGAGTGTTCTGTTACTTTCCTGGAGCAAATATAAAGCGCTTAGAGCATGGATTATATCTGATGGTCGTGAATATGCGCTATATAATTTATTTACATTTACATAGAGATATTTGAGACATTCGCTATATTTTAGAAGTGTATACCCCACTAAGATCAGCCCACTGAATTTTGCCAATGTTTTCATTTCTATCTTTATCTCTCTCCGTCTTCGACTTTCTTTTCTAGTTCAACTTCTGGACGTACGGGTTTGACGTAATTAATGACCTGAACAACAACTGGAAGGATATTGACCATTTCCCCAGGGTGGTCATGTGTGACTTTGAAATCAGACAGATGGCCAACGAACAGACTTTCTCTTTACAGGTGTGTGTAGGTGCAAGGTGCAGGGAGAGTGTGTGTATTTGTATTTGGGGATTGGGGGCTCAATGGTAGCGAGTCGGCTTGCTGTTCTTGGCAAGGCGGTGTTGTTGCCTTTGCAAGCTTGGGTTCAATTCCCCTGGTCGACAAAACTCTTTTTTATTGTCTCTCACTTATCCAACTATTATTCGGTTGGAGTGAGACGGAGAGAGAATGAGGGAGGGAAGGGTAGACAC